>JAULCC010243176.1:0-12537 GCA_032358795.1 Nuttallia obscurata | reverse complement strand
TTGAAATTAATTTGGCATAAATGTTCCTTGGATGACCCTCTAAAAAGATTTGTTCAAATTATTTTGATCAGTAAAAAGACATGGCCTCCAAGGGTTATGGCTATCATGTTCAGGTGAGCGCCTCTAGGGCCATCATGGCCCTCTTGTTTCAACAAACTTATTTTAGTGTGGTATGTTCTATATCAAACCTGAGATATCACTGTGTCTTTATTTCTATTTAATGACTAGTTTAAAAAGTGGTTGTTTCTCATCATTATAAGATACTTTGGAATGAAATTATTTGATAGAAAAATAAAAAACCAAACTATACCTCGCTTTTTTATAACACAGGAATCTTAATATAAAAATTCAACTGTTATTGTTTCATAAAACAAGAAACTCTATCTATTAACATTTTCCATCAATCAATTTAAGATCATTGCAAACATAGAACAGATTTTACCGTTTTTCTTAAAAATATAATATATTCCATGTGCCATAATTTGCATCGATAAATTCAATTATTGAAAGCGAAAATGTCCTAAGTAACAAATATACATATTCATATAAATATAAATTGCATATTGCATAAAAGCACTAACTTCAATGTTTAAATTACAAAATAGCTTTTGCAAAACGTCATTTAGGATATTTTCGCCTTAAACTCTTTTGAACAATTAAACTCTTCCAAGCGCGAAAAATTCCTAAGTGACTTTTTTCATATATCAAGATTATTTTAGAATTTACAGCAAAAACTGAATAACATGTACATACATGAGATCATTATATCTTAGAATTGAGTGGTTGGTAAAAATCAACTGAGTTCTACAAAAAAGACAGTGTTTTCCTTCTTCTGTAACATTTTGTAAAATGCACTTATGACTTTTGTCGCTTTAACCCCTCGATTTATAATTCAAAAAATATAATAGAAGTGTTTGTGAAAATACATGATTTTTAAGCATTTTACAGTTTACACTGTTGATTTTGTATACCTATTACTTATAGGACTGATATAGTTTAATATTATAATTTAGGTTTAAATAACATTTGAAAAACAAGAAGCTTTTAAATGACCTTTTTACCAGTGATAATATAATGCTATATCGTTATCCAAAACAGTTTTCATGAACAGTTAAAAATGTCATTTTAGAGTTAACATGTTTAATTCATGCCATGTCGATTTATTTTATAAGTGAGATGAAAGTGTCAATTAAACATCGTGACATATTTTGACACCGTTTAGTAAGATGCTCCAGGATATTCCCCCACCTTACATCACACCTGCAATAGAGCCCCTATATTTCACATCTCCGCCCATTGAAAAGTCAAGATTTTTTTTTTTCGTTTGTCACATGCTTGCTTTAAATAACGAATGTAAGAATATAGGCGCTTGTTTTGGGTCATACTTTGTTTTCTCTGTTCAGGAGGTTCTTTAAAATTGCGCAAACAACAACAATAGTCAAAAAATTTCCGTCGTTTGAGATCTGAAGATGTAGTTTACTGTATGAAGTACGAAGACTGTATTATACTCACGATGTGCTACTTCGTTGATTTATCATAATAAATATTGATACTGTTCTTGTTTTCTCCATAACTCTCTCATTTTACTGATATTAGCCCTTCATTATTTCAGGATTAAACTGAAATTCGCGCTATACATTTACTTCTCGTCTCTTTTAATATTTCGCAGGTAAACCGAAAGTTTTTCTTGTTCAAACTTGTGGAGGTGCGGCAGAAGATGCTGGTCATACGGTACCAAAATTTAAAACTGATTTCAGCGCAGATGTGAAAAAAACTCCGACTACCGCAGATATGTTAATCGCTCGGTCTTCATCAGAAGGTATTTCATATACATTCTTCTTATTATTTATATGTTTCTATAGTTTTTGCGTCTAGTTTTAACTTACACATAAATAATGTTGTTAGTTTTAAATGAAAATGAATGCTTTAAAGACGATCAAAGCAGTTTCGATAAGAAATAATGAATGTACTTATTACGCGAGCACTGGTTAAGGAGTGCAGCGTTTATCGGCTTTATCATTGCTTACAGTGTAAATATGATATTTATAACCCTAAAAAATCAGCCCCGCTCCAAAAAAAGGAGTACAGTGAATATACAGTACACATATAATAAAATATAAACAAAAGTACAAACAAAATACTAAAATTAAATTTAGACAAGTCCATTGTTTAGATTTAGCATGGTAAGGGTAAAAAAAATAATGACATTTCACTTTATCAAAACATAAGCCTGGTTACCTATGATTTTTTAGGACTGATTTTAGTAAAGTAGTGCTTAAAGATCAACTCTGAAAATTGAAAAAAAAACATCTATATGCTGAAAGTGTGAATAAAAAAATAAAAAGAATGACTACCGTTTTTGTACTTTTTTTTATATGTTAATTCGTATTGTTTATGATATTTTGTCTTGATAACTATATATTAGCTCTTTAGTTCTTATTGCTTTATGAAATGTGAGGTTTCCCAAACAATGTGTGAAAAAAACACCAGGAATTGCGTATTTTTAGATTTTATGATATCACACATGAAACAATGGTCACGCCCGTCACAGACGTTGGTATACTGAGAAAATTATCAATAAAAATATTCGGGTCTGGGAACCCTACTTTTTTCATTTATTTGCATAATACGTTACATAAACTAACAACACACACAATTTCATAAAATTCTCATTGCTTGAAAAAAAAGGTGAAACTGGTGCGATCGTTTTTAAATCTTCTTTAATCAGCTCAACTGCAGATGCTACGGATGGCCAAACAATACCACACTCATGCCATACCGTGTATGTTAGAATATGGCTGGAATATGTAACAATACTATGGCTTATAGAAACACATTCTATTCCATTTCTTAGCAGAACCAGTAAAAAGTGTATATGGAGGATAGGATAAACGTTAACTTCGGCAGTCTCCATAGCAGAAAATGGACATATATTGTATAGTTCAAGTTTCAAGTTTTATTCATTCATTTCCAGTGGGCTTATAAGCCCGTGTGGACATTTTTACAGAAGAAAACAAATGAAACATGACAAACATATGTCATACAAATTTGAACACTAAACTTGAACCATATACCGAATATACATGTATACATATAGCAGGCTAGTCACGTTCATTAAAAAAACAAAACAACAAAAAAACAACAACAAAAAAACAAAAAAACAAAACAAACATGTATAACGACTTGATAAGAATAAGCAATAACTTTTGTGAAACATATTAAAGTTGTATTACACTCATTATACCTTTATGTAGAACGTCTACCAAGTTATGCTTGTGAGCATTTGAAGTGATTGACAGATAAACATGAATGTTTATGCACCAACAAAACTGTCGACTGACATATATATACATATACAAGTACAAAAACAAAATAGAATAACTTTTCACTCATTCATAACTTTGTGGAGAAAGTTTATCATGTGCATGTATTTGTATAATAGACATTCTACACATCAGCGTTAAATTCAAGAAATAGGCTGTCTAAACTGAGTGAGAAAGATGAAGGTGTTTAATTGTCCCTGACCAGTTTAATGTTGTCGTTTTAAAAACAATGATAAAATACATTGTTATATTTGATATTATACATTGGAATAAACTAAGGTTCGCTCCTGGTAACCATTAACTATTGCTCCATATCGACATGTTTAACCAATAAGTAAGCAACAAAACACATTAGCACCTAGTATTTGTGCGTTCGAATGTCGATCAACATTAATTGTGCGCCGCCTTGTGAGTCAATGTACAGTTATTGTTTTATTTTTGCCCAGTTGTAAATAGATAATATGGCTTATTTATAAATGCCTTTGAAAATAATCCAGTATTGCTCATGCAACCGGGGTTTAAAGATTATTTAAGCCCAGTGGAGTTCTTCAATATTTATTCTGTTACAAAAGTGGGTCTGTAAGAATATATACAAAATATTACTACAAAAGTTACTACTTCACTGCATAGATTTGACAATATCACAATTCACAATTCCACTCGTTGTTTAATTAATAATTTAAGTCTTGTATTACAGAATAATGATAAATTACAGAATACAAAAGAATAGTTTGTTTAAAGTAAAATACAACTCTAATAACAAATAAATGACTTACCAGCTGGTTTAACAAGATAGTGAGTTTGAGAACTTCTTTATTATTTTAGTGATGTTCTCTTCAGAACAGTCAGAGCCAGAATGGATAGGAAAGATTTAGGGAGAATGCATATTAGTTACGGTCATGTGACATGGGTTGAGGACAATTCATACAATCACGCAATTCATACTTTCACGCAAAACTCGTTCACTGACATTAACTCTCATCACTGACAAGTGCTCAACATGTACATAAGCATGAACTATAATATAATCTACTGAGCTATTTTTACATACTGAAGTGGAAACTATGCAATGAGGTGCAATAAGGGGCAAATATAAACAACACTGGGTTACACTCATGTCACAGGTTACTAACTAACTGTAGTCATTTATCTAAGAAATAAATATGATTTGTGTTGCTATGTATCTAAGACTTTGTTCCATGAATTGATTAAATTAGCAATGTATTACTGATGAGGCCATCATGAAATCACGAGACATAGGATGAGATCAACGCAGTCCATTTACCGTACCAGACAACAATATGGGAATGCTTATGTTGTGGATAAATAACTGTCTGATATATGTTTAAATGTGAATTACGAATAACAGATTGGTTGTGTTACTTGTTTGGACCATTACTTTCAAGATTCAAATTCGAAACTTTATAATTGTAAATGAAGTCTTCCGGCCAACAATACATAAACATGGTGGATCCGCTACCTATAGGAAAAAACGTTGTTGCGCCTTGAAAAGAATAAGGTTATTTTAGGTACAGTTCCAAAGAATTGCTATTCTCAAGTAGGATAAGAAAATGCATAATTAATAACATAATTACTTAAATTCATGTCATGTTTCCCGTAGTTTGTAAACCATCAGTCACATAGTGAGTTCAATTGACGCAATGCCATATAATACACAAACTATCATTACCTGAATAATGATCACTTGATATATAAATGTACAAACTAACTTCAGTTTTCTAAAATATGTTTGTACATGTAGTTGCATTTGAATAAGTTTAATTTTTTTTTATTTATACAGTTTGTTTGAAAAGTTATAAATAGAGGTAGTCTGCCGCACTCTCCCTAGGCAACACTATTATAAACAGAACTGTTTATACCAAGTAGCCTTTTACAAAAAAAAAATGTTTTGGATGGATTCAGTTATATCTGAATTTTCGAAACGCCATATTTCCGATGCATAGCATACTTTTAGTTTTATGAGAGAATCAACCTATATACATCTGTTTCATGGGTGTTTGGGGGTCAGTCATAACTATTGTCCCGAGGTATTGGGGATGACTTTTAACTGTTTCCCGACGTTTGTATTACACATAATTCTACTACTGCAACATCGACAATATTTAAAGGGTGTAAATCTACATATTTGAAATCTGAGTCTTAGCATTCAGTTCTGAGCTAAAATTTCACAAGCGCGTAATTCGCGCATTATTTCAATGACAATTGAAAAATGCAAAAAAACTAATTTATACAGTCAGTAATGCTGATGCAACATTAAACATGATGAAGGCATGTAAATTTACTAACTAGAATTCTGATTTTTTCCATTACAATCTAAATATATACTAATTCACAAACTATAGTTCTAGAGCTTCCCATTTAGATCTAAACTACAGATTCACAAGCACACATCCTTTATGACATAATTCATATATGCCAAATTAAAGATACATGTTGTAATGTTTCCACTAAGTAATGCTGCTGAAACATTAAAATGGATGCCAGTGCGTAAATTTACTAGAATTCTGCTTTTATTCTATTACAATCTAAATATATACTAATTTACAGGTGCGAAAATTTATATCCTTAGTAATGTTGTTGTAAATTACATCATAAACGATGACATGCGTAATTGACCAACTTCAAATCTGATGTTTTTGATATAAATTGGTTTCCTTTATTCGTTGTTTAGTTCTACTTTTCGTTTATGTTTCGATCATGATATCGTTTTAGTAATTGTGAGAATTTAGGCACCAAAGAGCGCCTTAAGTTACTCTACAGAATAACGTCTGTTTGTGTGTCATTATTAGTACTTATTGAAAATGCTAATCGTTTCTGATATAAGCACCATGTGTTTTCACATATAACCAGATGTTACATACCTAGGAGATAATGATACATTTTATTCAAGCGTAGGCTCTGGTATATTAGGAAAACATCAAACAACCGTTTCCCGTACATTATAAGGAATCGTGAAATTGAGAAATGTTAATTACGTAGCTTATTATAATTGTGATTTAAGGTTTATCGTCATCGGAAGTCAAATGTCAAAATCATGTTAAGCGTTTCCTTGATCCCGATTTGCACGTGAAACTCTCATGGTCATTGTTTAGCCGACCTATTAACTGCATCGGCGGATTCAAAGTGGGGGAGGGCCGTACCCCTCTAAAATGTTACATGTGCAGGTAAAATCTTTTGTAGCTAGCATATTGAATTGCTCCGGAAAATAGTGTAGAATTCTTAAAATGTCAAGAAGCTGCAAATCTAGCGTATATCTACATCTAAGGTATATTACATGATTAAATAACCTATAGATTTCCTACCTACTGTCAGGTTTTCTCGGTGTGTGTGTGTGTGTGTGTGTGTGTGTGTGTGGGGTTATGTTTTTGAACATCGTTGAAAACTCAATCAGACGGAATCAAAGAACAGTGCAATTGCTGAAAATGAATACATTACTAGAATGATTTTCCAAATAATTTGACTTGAAAATCCCGTCGCCGACGGATGGTTAAATTTTATCGGATGGGTTTGAAAACGTAACAAAGTGTCAATATTCTCTAATATGGTCTCTCAACATTCAGACAAACTTTCAATAGGCATTGCAAAACCCATTTTTATTGCAATTTAGGTTGTTACATGTGTACTGAGCGAATTTGATGATTTGACACGAGCGTGATATCAACGCCAAACATGTATAGTTTGTATATTGCAAGGAGAAAAGATCGCCGACTGACTCTGCTGTTTAGGGTAGTTCTTTATAATAGCACCATATGATAAAAACGATTTTACTTTGGGATGATATACTGAAGAGTATCAACAATGTATCCTGTTTTTTAGAGTTCAGATGCGTAACAGGCTGAATGACTGGTTGTTTTATTTCTACTCATCAAAACTTAGTTAACGTGGTACGTTCACGATGTTGTCTTGATTATTGAACAAGTCAGGGCGGGACTTGTACTTGTCTCTGTACAACGCGATCGGTAATTGGATTAGGCAGGAGGTAGTTTCAATAATCGCTCGTATTCATTCACTTTCGGTATTCACTCTTTAAAATTATGCACAAATTATAACGAGAAAAAACAGTCGACCGTCTAGAAACAATCATTTCTTACCCAAACCGAGATGCAGATAGTTATATCAAACCACACCCTGTAGTGCCAATGAAACGGAGCAACTAATCGTAACAAAATAAAATGTGTGTCCATTCTAATAACACATTCTAACATTGATATGTTGGTTGTTTGATTGATTGAAGTTTAACCGAGCACTCGGGTGACGGTCTTTTACTGCGTTTAACTAGCACCTGTCAGAGCGTTCGGTGCAATAGTGTAATCTCCAATCAACCCAGATCCCTCTAGAATGCATCAGATGCAATGTTTAATTTCGAACTTTTCCGGGAGTAATACTCCCGGACCCCACTAGTACGTCTGTGCGTAAACTGAAACCAGTTTCAGAACTTACGCCCCCACCCCGTAACTAAGAAACCTGGATCCACCACTGAACTGTTTTACATGTGTTGATCTTTTTT
The DNA here is from genome assembly GCA_032358795.1 of Nuttallia obscurata. Classification (NCBI taxonomy): domain Eukaryota; kingdom Metazoa; phylum Mollusca; class Bivalvia; order Cardiida; family Psammobiidae; genus Nuttallia; species Nuttallia obscurata. Next base: position 4,686 of record JAULCC010243176.1, on the reverse strand, counting down.
TTAAAAATGAGTAAATGGAAACTGTTGCGAAAATCATACCCGGATAAATAAACTTACAAACAAGAAATGTTAGTTTCTGAATTATTTCACAAAAGCTCCAATGCTCATGTCGCCCTCGAAGACTGTAAAAATGTATACATCTACCTTTTACATCAATATACTATTTGTTTTGTTCTGTCTTTTGCTACAGAATCACCCCTTTTTTAATATCTCATTTTATTTGTATGTACACAATAACATACAATTATTTTTCTTTAACTGTATTACATGTTAAAACATTTGGAAGTTATCAAATTCTTTTCATAGCGAATTTGAAGGAAAATAGTTTTGCCACGGGAAACAACTATTTTTTTACCATAATTTTCCAGCCAATATGTTTTAAATGCGATTTTCACCAAAATGACGCGGTGAAATGTTATTATATTGGGCATAGTAGTATTATATAAACTGTTTTATCAGAAATTTTAAGGAAACCATAACATTTGACAGCTTATGTTTTTGTAGTGATGGATTTTGTTGAAAATCCGTTTGTTTGCTTTTCTAAGAGAATAAAAAAAATGTTTAACATGGAATTTTTAAAATCAATATTTATACAAGCATTGACATGGTAATGGAGTATTCATCTGGGAAAAATTACAGCTGTATCTCATATATAAATGTGTTTATTTAATTTTTAAAAAAAAAAGTGTTTTCTAGATAAAAGGAGTTATTCCAAGACAATGTTACGGTGAATTTGTATTAGTTTACCAAAAATCATTGTATTTGCATAGTCCTACCACGAGTGAAATATTGAGATATTTCTGACGTCTTGTTTTACAACACGCCAACTACCTTAACTGCCTGGTTGAAAGTAACACACCAACCTCTTTCATCAAATCAGACGTTAACTGCTTTCCCATGTCAAACAGTAACTCATTAGGTACATCAACCCTGCTTAACATATCTACCATAGCTTCAGCTACTGTCTCTGAATCAATGTTATTAAGGACAACAGTCTCTAGGTAACGGGTTGCATAATCTACTATTGTCAAGATAAATCGATTCCCTCTCTCTGATGGGGCGTTAATTGGTCCTATCAGATCGACTGCCACTCTATCAAATGGATTCTCTATCAGGTACATATCACCTACTGGAACCTTCTGTGCTTTACCTTTTGGAAATGGTTAAAGACATATAATAAGTATTAGATGTTGCAACATACTTTGGAGATGATATTTTTTATACTGTTCAAAAAAAGAAACTTTACATGGGATACTGATGTGTATAGTTATGTTTACATGTATAATTTTGCAAAAATGTTGGTATCATTTAAATCTTTAAACAATTATCTGTGACTTTCTGGTAACACTTTCTGATAAAAAAATCGAAACGCATGCTTTAGTTAGCTATCAAAGTGCAAAGGGGTCGAATTTGAAAATCAAGAAAATTTAAAGTGATTCTCAAGGTGTGTAAAAGACGCTTTGCCGGCCTCGTTGGTATTCCAATCTGCATTAATTCACATTAATAGCGTGTGTGACCGCCGTTACTTCTGATGCAGGTAAGTATTCATCTCCACATAGAGTTTGTGTAGCGTCGGATGACGTCATTAGGGATGCCCTGCCATTCTTGTAATAAAGCCCGTTTAAAGGTCGTTTACATTGTTTTATGAGTGGTTACTCATAACCCGTCGTCCAAACGCATCCCAGATATGCTCTATTGGGTTAAGATCAGGTCCAGAAACGTGCAGTGAAGATTTGCCCGGTATAGGATCTGCGGGGACGAATAGTGGCGTGATTCTGCCTCAGGCGGTTTCTTATTGTCTGGGCAGTGATCTCTTGTCGACGTGCAGTTACCGTCGCAGGGACAAAACGGTAACGTAGATGCGTCAACGTAATAACGCGATCGTCTCTACATGACGTTACGCGAGGCCTACATGATCTCGGACTATGCCGGACGGAGCCAGTAACCAAGAACGTGTTATGAGGTCATGAAAAGCCAGCCGGGTGCACCCAAAATGCCGTTAGACAGCATTTACTGACGCGCCAGCTCTTAGCATGCCTGGCGTTTGCCTGATTTCTTTGATTTTCAGAAAGACGTTGCATCTCAGCATTAATATTGATTTACAAACAATTTTGTTTTTTCTTATTTGTGATAAAGTCTGATTGTGACTGCGTAAAAAGTGCACTTGAAATGACCCCGGAATAGGTCAACACTTAGCAGATGGTGAAAATTGGAAATTGAAAGCGTGCAAGTCATGCACAGTACAACTGGGCGAGAGAGTCGTACTGTGTAATCTCTATCGATGGGCCCATTATCTAGGATAGGTTAATTGTAGTAAATGAAGAAAACCCGCGCGAAACTAGCTCTTTAGTATGTAAAGATTCTTTTTTGTTAAGTATTGTTGATTATGACTTAACATCTCATTATTACAAAACAGAATATTTCCAGACGTAAATGAGTAAGATGAAGATAACAGCGCACCATTTTACACGGTACACGTCTAGATTTAACGTCCCTTTCATATACAGCTTACATGGCAATAACATAGCAAATTGACTGCGGATTATCCTCATTTTACATTTAACGTCTGAATTTTGAACTACACTAATGAAAACCGGTTTAAAAATGAAGAACAGACATATCCGTTTGTTGCACTTTTAAGTTGAAAACCACAAGTTTTCAAATTACTTCCCTCCGAATGGAATAGGAGATACATTTGAAACCCAGTGCAATTCTAAAATTAAACAGCGAAACGTGTTTTTTTTCCAGTTTAAATCTATAGATGGTAGCTTACAGATGATTTCCAACCAAAAAACAGGTTTTGATATTGGCCAACACTACAGCTGTAGTTGTTAAAAGTCGCCTATGGGAAAATCCTTTTAACAATTCTTGACATCATCTAAGATACCAGACCACCAACACTGGGACAATATTTTTTCAGTGGTTTTCTTGATCCCAAAATGACCATCCATCACAGAATCATGTGCTTACTTCTACACGTCATTACCTAATTCTGAAAGAACACAAATTTGTTTGAACAACTTACCATTTTCAATCTTGTCACACTGGAAATGTCTATAAAGAAGTTTTCTAATTACGACAAATAAACTCTTAGCTCCCTATTTTGCAAAATGCTGCGTGCCAGCACCAGCTCGCTCTTGACACTTAATTAGACTAGGATCATTTTTCTGCTTTGTTTTTACTTCTTTAACTCATATCTCACCAATACTTTCAACCACCTTTAGCTTATTGACCTGTCCTTCATTAGCGTTCTGTGTACGTGTATGCACAGCATTTAATTGCTCTCTTTCGCTCTTCTCCCCGTTCATATTTTCGTCGTACTTCTGTCTTTCCCACTTTAAATCTACGTCACTCGGCTCTCGAAAACCCTTTGTATTACCTAATACCAGGTAGTAAATGGAGTGTTCTGTACAAAGTGCTCTAACTATACCAGTGAAGAAGGGACTATCAACGAATACAGTGGCTATTGGAAAGCGTCGTACAGTCAGATCCATTAATAAACATTTTTGTGACTCACCTGTCAAGCATTCTCACAAGAACGGTGGAACAACCAATATCACATACAACGTCAACTCTGATACCGTTCAAGTAACCCTCTGACAAAGGCATACTCTAAAACTGAACCTTTCTCTTTGTACAAGAACCTGACGCTAAAGATATCTCCTGTTGCACATCAAGAACAACATACTCTTCAAGAGATCGATTATTTTATTGAACAGAACACCCCATTTTAGCTCTTTTACAATCATCTGCCCTATCAAAACCACCTCTGACCATTTCTATTTAGTCCTCCTCTATAACCACCTCTACTAACAAAATTTCTTATACTCAAATACCTGCCTCTTGACGACTCATATTTGACTATCTGACTTAAATGCACTAGCTTTTGTAGACATTCAGTTCTTACCAAAAAACTCTGTGGACAGTCTTTGGCAAAGTGTGTGCCAGATTTACAAATGTAGCAATGTCTATTTTTTTCACTCCTGTTTTCATGAGGTTTGACCCTGTCTATCACTATCATCACTACAATTTGATCTAGGACCATGTGCTTCTAAGTACTGATCGGCAAATATGTCATTTTTGCAACCGATTTTAACTTTCTTTCTTTAAGGAAGACTTGTAAATTCTTATGGGTGGAGTTCATGAAGAGTTCTCGTAAAATGAGATATTTTAATCCATTGAAAGTTTAAGCCAAACCCATCCATCTTATGACATACGCTTTCATTTTCACAACACATTGTTGTGCTGTCACACCAACTACCAATTTATACTTCCGAAATTTCTGTTTTAAGCCTTCTACAGTCATATGGGACCGTTTTAACAAAGATTCCTTCAAAACATATAATCAGTAGAATCATCGGCAGATAATCTTGAATACACATCTAGAGACTTGCCCTATAGAAGTGCACTCAGATTAGTTTCCCACAGTTCCTGTGTACACATAGCATTCTCTGCAAATCTTTCAAACCGTTTGATGTAGGCATCGATATTGTACCTTCTTAAAAGTGGCGCAATTTAGGAATTTGTGCAATAACAAACGAAGAACTCAGCTTTCAAAATTGTTATAGATTTAACCTCTAGAAGTATAATTCAAACGATTTGGATCAATTTAAAACAAAATTATGTTAAAAGGGGCTTTAAAATTACGTAAACCGTTTGGGCGAACCGGGATATATCGCCCAAAGG
>JAULCC010243175.1:0-20477 GCA_032358795.1 Nuttallia obscurata | reverse complement strand
AAGCCAGCTGGAAGGCTTCCTCACTTGAAAAATCCGAAGTGCCCAGACCGGGATTCGAACCTACAGCGGTGAGGGGCATGAGAGATTGCAAGTCATCGACTATAACCACTCGGCCACAGAGGCCCCTGAACCGGAAAATATAAATGTATTACATTGTAAGACTGAAATGGAGCGTTTGCTAAAATAACGCTTCTGTTGAGGAAAGGGTTGATTTGGGAATATGAAATTTGAAAGTAATCCACTTACAGACAAAAATACAATAAACAATAATATACTGAAACTTATCCGTATTATCAGAAAATTCATACATAGGATTTGGCTTCTTTTCCCGCGAAGTTGTGTATCTGGTTGGAGGTGGAAGATCCTGCGGTTCCGGAAGCTTCCTTACTTTACCCACCCCTCTTCTAGCAGTTTTCATTCCACGCATTAGTTAGAATTTTTGTTAAAATCTATTAGGAGTACATGTACATACAAGTCGTGAACTGATGTGTGAGCGGATTGTTGTTGTTGTTGTTGTTGATTTCGAGGGTTTATCAGAGACCGTCGTTAAGCGCTTTTCAAAAGAGTCCTCTACGTCGTTCTGCGCAGTGACGAAAAGCCCACTATCGTTTGGTCTCGCGAGTAGAGGATGTTCAACGAGGTAGCGGTGATGGAGGAGTCTGTAGAGGTGAAGTCTGCGGTGTCGTATATGTGTTGTCTTGGAGTGGTGAAGTCGTCTTCTTGGTGCCGACCAAAGGGTTTTTTCTTTCAAAAGATATTCCTCTTGGAACCCCCCTCCCCTCCCCGGAGTCTACACGGTGCACATACGGGCGGAGAGCCACCAGACCACGGCAAGGTGAGAGCTCGTCCTGGTGGTAAGCGGACGGGTGAATTATTGTGTGACGTCAGAAAGGCGGCGCGAACGTTTAGCGATCAGTATGGGGGCGTTCTGGGAGGTAATGGGCCGGTAGCCAAACGGTGAGGACCCGGTATAGACCCGGCAAGAAAACGGCCAACACGGTAACAGTGGTTGGTACGAGGACGCTGTAAGCGGTAAGGACCCAGTATTGAGACGGTATGGAAACGTTGAGTACACGGTTAAAAAAAATAATGCGGACGGAGAGATAATCACCGCTTGTCATATAAGTCAAACGGTATGTGCACGTTGGGCTTAGCCGCTGCTATGTGACAGCACCTTGGTTACAGTCTACAGTTATTTTTTCCATAGGCCACCAATATTACATTACAGCATTACAAATCGCACCCCACATTTCGTAGAACTGGCTTACTTGCACATAAAAATGCACTTTAAATATAGGCAAAACGGATGAAAAATGCTTTTTATTACACGAAGAGAGATAATCCTACTTTCTGCGAATATTTTGTTTACATCCTGTCAAAATTGTCAACATTTATAAACTTCTTAAATTTCCACAAAGAAACATTTTTATTCAGCATTGAATATCATTTTGTGGATTTAAATATTTTACTTTTTAATTTTGGTGAGTATCTATTTGTGCAACTCATCATTTTTAACCAATCAACCACCAGAGTTCTTGAACTAGTCCGTGAATTCCCTACATAAAATTGTCGGGTTCACCAATTTTTCTAACTGTAGACTGTAACCATAAGACTATTTGTGAGTAATTTAGATATTTTTAACGTACATGTATTTAATTGCCAAAAAATTGTACATGTTATACATTTCAAACAGTCACAAAAATTATTCAGTTTACAAAAGTGTAAGTAAAAGGATTGCACCATAAATTCTACATACTCCTCGTTGTTTCAACTTACTAGTGGTTATTGTATTTCAAAGGTTATATGAAGACTAAACGTAATATACGTGTAAAGGTTTAAACTGTCTTGATTGATTCAATTCTGGTATCAAGTCAAGTTTTCCTTAAACAGGAACCATCAATTATGCGTAACCATTAACGAAGGACCACGCATTATTAGAGGAGTTTTAACGACACAAAAGGAGAGGAGGTTTTAACATACCCCATCTTATTAGGGGAGGTTTTAACGGACCACACATCATAACAGGAGGTTTAAAGAAACACACACGTAGATGAGATTTTAACATACCAAACCTCAATATGGGAGGTAAGGACCACACACGGATACCTCGTCAGAGGATTTTTCACGAACTACACCTCAGTAGATGGAGTTTTAATGGACCACACATCGTTACAGGAGGTTTTAACGATACCTCGTCAGAGGATTTTTCACGAACTACGCCTCATAAGATGGAGTGTTAATGGACCACACGTCTTTAGAAGAGGTTTAAAGGACACTTCATTAGAGGAGGTTTTATCGAAAACTATAGTGAGAAGTTGGGACGGTGACATATCTCTATAGCATGGTCTTGTGGTTTCTCATATATTTATATCCCTATCATTTAACTACATGTAATTGCAATATTTTTTAAAATATTTTTCAAAGCTTTTCTTCTAGATCTTTTGATATATATATATATATCAGTTTTCCTGTGTAATTCCTATCGTGTCTGATTTTCTTCTAGTTCAGAATAAGTTGTTTCTTCTTATTATTATTATCATATTGAATTATTTCAAATTCAATGAGTAGGTAACTATTGTTTTTGTATCTTCGCGCGCGGTTTTAAACCTTTTTCATTTGTTATGTCATTACATTAGAATCTGAGCTGTTTCTTGTCTGAGTTTAGTCGCAAACGTGTAAACAATATCAGTATTTTACAGACTGCCCGGTTAACTTAAGTGTTAGAGTGTCCGCTTCTGGTGTGGGAGGTCGCGGGGTTCAATCCCAGGCCGGGTCAAACAAAGACTTAAAAATTGGTAGTATTGGCTTTCCCTACTCGGCGATCAGGATTTAGGTTTAGCATTACGACTTGTTTGTCGGTGTCTGGATAAAGTGACCGGCCGGAGTTAAGGCATCAACGTGTATTGATCAGTGCTATACACTTGACACGTAAAAGAATCAGATAGCTCTACAAAAGGGCTTACCTCTCTCTGGGAAGTCCATTAGCCCTAGTTGGCAGAAAGTGACGTAAATGAAATAAACAAATATTCATTTTTCTTGTTCTTTGATCAATTTATATTCTTTTATATTACAATATGCTTATTATAACAACTTATAATGCGCTAAAGTGTTAAAGATGATTTGACAAAACATGGATGTATACAATTTTGCTCGTATTCGTAAGGCAACGCGGCAATGATGAATCATAACAATAAGGTAACACAAGTTTAAAAATCACATGCTGTCTTCGCCTTTTCACGTCGCCAGGAATTTCCAGGTATACTTGTATATAAGGTGTATACAATATGAACGTGTTAATTGGTATTTGGTTATGAACAATATTCTTCTATAGCATTTATAATAAATACTTGTATATCCACTTCGAATATAAGTCGATGCGATTTCCATATTTTAAAAAAATCAAAGTAAAAAACTACAATTTTTGTCGTCTTCTGCATATACCATTATGGTTCATTTCAAGCTGTCGAATTAAGGGTCGAAAAACGTTAATTGCCGGGGCTTGGGTTACATATTTGCAGACACTGAGGCGAAAAGTCCATCGATTTGCAGAATGTAGCGTTGCAGTAAATATTTAGTCCTTCGTGATTGGATGGATATTCGAAATCTTGGAAGACAAATCGCGTCTCGTGAGTTGACTGGGATATAATATGGGTGTTTCTGTCTATCTCACATCTGTAGAGAAGAAATATACAAAGAAGAACATTACCCATTTACTGCCTCGGCGTCTAACCTAGATTCAAGCTGTTTGACACTCGGCTAATTGTTTTGTCAAAAATTAGGGAATCTGTAAAGCTAAAAAATGGGCAGACGAAATATTGCGCACGCGCGATATTGCTTTTGGCAGTGAAGGGGTCAACGTAATTATCGTGGGAAAGTTATCGAAATACAAATCGAGATCAAATTTCATTAAATCAGTTTTAATAAAAATTTTGATGGCGAGATATTTATATATAACATATATTGTTGTAGGGATTATTGGTGTAAGCATGCACCACGATCTTCACATATTGCCATATTTTATGTAAAGAATTCTAGTTGGTACAGCTGTTCCCGATATATTGGATATAAATAGGGATCATTACTTGACCAAAATGAAACATTAACAGTTCTGTAATAAACATTTTATGTAAAATCTGTAATTGTGTTGTAGACAATAAGCAGAAACATCGGTGTAAATGAACCTTTTTTTTTAAATTTTAAATTTTCAAGTTTTTTTTTCATGCTTCTTTTGAATTAGTTGATTGCCATCAATCATGTAAACTCATTTTTGCTCGACTACGCGTAGTAACAGTCTGAGATATTGTAGCCACACTTTCTGTTTAAGTATTAAAGCCATAATAAAGCTAAAAATTGTGTTAAAACCGCGTATTTTGAACCTATGTGCATTATCATGAATACAAAATATTATTGAACACGATTATTTAGTGAGATTATATTTTATCGATTATTTGTAATCGATAGATCAATATGTTTTTTCTAATTTAACTATGAAAGTGGTATCGGCTATTGTTTACGCGGTAAATGCGTCTGGTGTTTCCCCATGGTATGAATAAATTAAAATCTGACGTAGATCTATAGGTTATAAACGTCGACGACAATAGCCGAAGCGTTTCCGAGAGATTCCGAAATATTCCCAGTTGATCTAGGCAGCATTCAGAGTATCACCAATGATGTGCCGACAAACACTCAAATTTAAGTTTGTTTTTTCATTTCTCGCATTTGTTATTGTGAAGCTGAAAATTCATTGGCTTATCTGTGTATCTTAAACTGATCAAATGATTAAAATTATTATTTTAAACTAAGCTTAAATGCTTTGGACAAATGTTTTTGAAATTTAACTCCTGAAATAGGCAAAGTATTCAAATGAAATTTCAAATGATATTAGAGGACAGAAGGACAAACTGTAAGATTAAGAACTATACAACTGTATGCGATATTTGTAAAGCTCCTCCCCATTGTTCATTTTTCGGGGACATAACTTTCAAAGCATTGAAGATATTCAATCTAAATTTCTTATGTAGAAGCAGTGCAGAGAGTGGAAGTGCAGCGTATAAAAAATAAAACTGTGTCTTAAATATTTTTGGAGTTATTTCACTCTGTTGTCTTTCTTTTCTAAAGCAGTAGCCCTGTAGTATTAAAATGTTCAAAAAGAATTTTATTTACTGACAAATGGGAGAGAGGGGAAGTGCAGGGTATAAGAATTGTGACTATATCTGCCATATTTCAAGAGGTATATCCCTTTTTCATTGACATTTCTTAGGGTAATAAATGCAGTATGTTATAAATCTTCATACACATATATCTCAGATAGTCGAGCGAACTGTTCTCTTATTTATTTTGTTCTGTATTTTTATAAGTAGCTCTATTTCAGTTACAAAATTAAAAGTGAATGCTTGATATATTGTTCAGCCTGTCCCATTACCCAGTCGATAGAATGAAACAGAAACACGTTGTAAATGTACATGTAATTCAATTTATGTATATAAATACTTACCCATCTTTGATGATAAAGTATCTTGTCTGATCAGGGGAATTAGATGTAGGTTTCGTGTAGCACGTATGCACGTGCATTTTTATCGTCCAATCAACGGCTGTCGTAAAGACTTTAACGTACACAACGTCTCCTACATTGACATTAAGTGGATTACCGGAAATAACGTCCATAAAATTAGGATCTCTGAAGAACTCGATGTCGACGTTGTAGTGTGCAGAAACGGTTGCGTGATGTGGTTCTACGTCATGATGTATATGTTTTGATATTGCTTCATTTCGACTGACGTCACACTCTAACGTAAATGTCCATTTGTGTTGTCGAATAAGATATGGTTGGTTGGAATCGTAGATGGCATATATCAGGTCGTTCTCGTACATAAGTTTCTCACCTGATATCTGCAATGTTAGAGCTCTATAATATATAGGGAATTTTATTAAACAGATTTGAAGTTAAAAATGAATGTGCATTAATCAGTATTATGTCTGTTCAAGTTCAGTCTGACTTAACCCAGCCCCTACTATCCACTTCCGTTTGTACAAACGGTAATGGGTAGTATGGGCTGGGTTTAGTCAGACTGGTTAAAGTTAAAATTTCTAGCTATATTTCATTAGGCTTTTCAAGTTTGAAAAAGTTTATTCACCTGAATAGTTCTGTTAGGCTAGTAGCCTATGAGGATGTACACAAACATACATAATTATTTCATACGACTTGTCATAGATAACACTTTGAAACAACAACGGTCGGCATGACAACATGTTGTATTAACTAATTATCTTACTCGAAACAGATATTCCAGATATGGAGGTTTTTATACTTCTAAATAGGAAGCTGTGAAATGTTATTCAGGGTGATATTCAGTAATGTTTAAAACAGCACAATATAATGAACATCACATTAACTTATTGCAATATCTAACTTTTGATTAAGGTAAAACACTCTTCTAAAATATTTCTATTTAAACTATTCACTCGAAGGATGATCGTATTGCATACATAATTTTTATGTAATACGCAATTAGCCAATAAGCAATATCACAGAATATCATAACGCTATATTAATATGTATTCTAAAATAATAACAAATAAACAACAGAAGATATATACAAACATTGTACCTTCAGGACTTTGATTATTCCACATCTAGATATTCATGGTTAAAGTCGGAAAAATATAAATATCTAAAAGAACTGTTATTAGTATAATTGTTACTATAAGCTATTGTTATTATCTCACAGTATCATAATTTGCATTATAATTTTTTTTAAATATCTGTTAATATATGCTCATTTCTTTTGCTGCATACGTTGTTTATAAAAATAGTCAGTTTTCTAATTTATTTACCACTGATATGCATTTATGCAAATTTGGTCGACTAAAAAACTATTTCTTAATATAGTGTTTTCTCAAATTTATGTGTAAGATATATTCTAAAGCAAAATCAAATGCATCCTCTAATGTATCGCATACGTTACATTTATCATTATTTGTTAGTGTCGGGTTACTCTATTTTCCTGCTTCTATCTATAATTTATGAAATGATAGCCTGAGTAAAGGCGGTGCTTTTACACAGATTGACGAACAGATAGACGGACGGACAAGGTGAATGCTATATACCTCCCCACTCGCTCCAAAGAAAAATGTTTGCTGGGGTGTGATGACATTAACAAAAAATAACATTTGTCCAAGACGTTTAGTTTGTTATCAACTGATAAAGTAGGAATTTGTTCATCAAAAAATTGCTTTCAAAGCATTGTCTGCATCTGTAGCCTGGAATTTTGAGCATATTTGTAGGACCGTCTTTTCCTGGTCTTTTGGTAAAACACTAATTTAGCAGATGCTAGTTCTAGCACCAGCAGCTAAGAGTAATAAATACACTGATTACCCTTTCACTGGTTAAACATTCCCGTAGTCCCTGTTTGAAAACTAGTTCATTCCCATTATCAGTGCCAAGACAGGACGTATCCCCAAAATAAATGTTATTCTGGCTGGCATTCGGATAAAGCTGTCTAAGGCCGACCATGTCGATGGTAATATTCCAACCAGTACTGCCACATCCTGGGTGAATAACATCTTCCAATGTAAGCTCTGCAAAATAATTAAAGCTGTTGAAAAACGAGGATGCCTTTAATGACTGTAAATAATGATTCACACTAATTCCACTACAGTACAGGTTTACTCCATTTTAACATTATGAATTATTTCTCTGATAAATTATTTGTGTTTTCATTTACACCTCTTTCAATCATGGCGCGTTTACATGAAGGTTGCCTGTTAGCATTACGGTGTTTCTTGGTTTCGAACACGTACCTTCTACTGATAACTGACACTCATAACAGTTGTAACGGATATGTGACCGGACCGATGAAATAACGAAAATCAATTATCACAGACATTAAGTATTAAGATATTTTCCATGGACTAATATAAACAAAACCGTTCAATGAAAAAATTGAGCTCGTACAGTTGAAACGACTTCAACCGTTCCAGGTTTATCAAAGCGACCATTGGTTGTCAGAAATCCTAGCATTATTGGGCACTTTCTTAAGCTGTATAAACTCAAATCAAATAACACATACGTACTTAAGAAAAATCCAAATCCATGAATTTCAGAAAAATCCATTTAAACCATAACTTAAAAGCACACAAATATATAAGAAAGTAAATGATTCGAATAAACTCTTATAAACGGCGTCTTAAAAGACTCAATGTGAGTTAGTAGTAATTCCATAAACATTCATTGCTATCAGCTCATAAATGTGTGAGCAGAAATCCATTTTTGAAGTTGATGTTAATGTGAAAAGGGATAACTTACTTAACTAACTCGCCGCAGTGCAGTGCAGCCGGTTTTCACCTACAACAAATCAGCCATTTTTTACATACCACAATGTAGCCAGTTTTCACATACCACAGTGCAGCCACTTTTCACACACCACAATGCAGCCACTTTTCACACACTACAGTACAACCACTTTTTACATACCACAAATAATGCAGCCACTTTTAACACTTTTCACAAACCACAGTGCAGCCACTTGTTACATACATGTACCACAGTGCAGCAACGTTTTACACACATGTACCACAGTGCAGCAATTTTTCTATACCACAGTGCAACCACTTTAAACCTACTACAATGTATCCACTTTATACATGCTACAATGCAGCCACTTGTTACATACCACAATGAAGCCATGCTTTAGATATCAAAAAGCAGCCTCTTTTTACATACCACAATGCAGCCATTTTTAGTTTTTTACATACCATAGTGTCCACAATACAGCCACTTTTACATGCCACCATTTTTTGCATACTATAGTGAATTCACTTTTAACATACCACAATGAAGCCACTTTTCACATACCACAATGCAGCCAATTTTTACTTACCACAATGCAGCCACTTTTTACATGCCACCACTTTTTGCATCCTATAGTGCATCCACTTTAAACATACTACAGCCAGTTTTTATATAACATAGTGCAGCCAGTCAAAAGCATCAACCACAATAACTGGAAAGTCTCCTTATGAAAGATTTCTATTTTTTTTTTTTTTTGCACTTGTTTTATTTAAATGCATGCCATCATTCATAAAGAATGTTATTGTGGCAATATGCCGTTCGCACTGCATTGCATTATAATGGACAATCAGTGATTTTTTGCATTAAAAAAGCCGTAAATATAATAAGAGTTGAACAGTTCTGATCTTCAGCATTTACAAATTACGATCCCCTCCTCCAATAAAATATACTTTTAGCATTTGATCTTGTGGTCTCAAAATGCTGGCTTTAATGCATTATTTTGTGAAGGTCAAAGATACGACTTGTAGCTTTCTTGCGATGTTTACAAAGGACCAATTCTCATGGAACGGCTCAATGGCCCCTGTAATTTCACTGACGTCTATATGCTTAAACTATTGGGACTGTTTCATTAACATTCCTGGTAGCGATATCGCTCCCTAAAGCGTTCTTCGCTCCAAAGTGCAAATGTCATTATTTCATTGGACGATCATAGGAGCGATATCGTTCCTTGTTGTATGAAAGGTAGATAGATTAAGCATACCTAAATGATAATGAAACACAGTTAGCGGTGCTCCTAAGAACACTTAGGAGCGTTATTAATTCATCATATGAATGTTAATGAAAAGGTCCCCTAAGTATATTTGCCTTTTGCCTATATAAAAGTTTAGGAAGCTTTACAATATTTAGGGATGACATACAGTTCCAGGGGTAGTTACTCACTTTTGCTTGCATTAGTCATAGTCTGTGCTGTTATATTGCCCCAAGACGATGTGAGCGAAGATTGGGGTGATGAAGGCGTTGTTGTTGCTATTGGCTGTTTTGACGAGAACATCGATGTTGTTTCAAACGACGGTAATGGCGATACAAATGAATTCATTGTATAATATTCAGGTGATGAGTGCTTTTTACTGGGTGGTGGACGTACTGTAGGTGACATTCTATAAGCATTGGTTCTTGTTGGATTGATAGCTGATGTGATATCGGTACTAGACGTTAGCACGGTGAAACTATTCTGTAATCTAATTCCTCCCGTAGAAGAAGGGATTGGTTCTGCGGTAAGTTTCATGTTAGGTGACATTGGTATTGTGTAAGGTGTTGTTGAAGAGGTTACAAACCCGATGTTTATAGCTGGTGATGTGGGTATCGAAAATGGTATAACCGGAGATATCTGCATAGATATCGGAATTGTTGCGGCGGTAGTTGTAATAGTGGTGAGGGACGATTTATAAATGGATGTTTGTAATGAGTCAAAGTGACCAGACGACCTTGAAAGAGGTGTGATAACCACAGCTGACATACTCCCAATCGAAGTCTTATCTTCAATACTCAAAGGAGTAGCAACTACAGGTATATTGAATGCCGGTTCTGTTGACGAAAGCCGCGATGATGTAAACACGGAAGAAGATGGAGTAGAAACAGTTTTAGTGGGTTGCAGAGTTTCAGTGGATCCGTCTGTTAAAGTGCTTTTGATTGTGTTCATGTATTGCAAGTGCGGAGTCAACGTCAGTGTCGTTTCTTGAGAGTTAACAGACACATATGGTGACACAGGAGGATTTGCTCTAGTTGTAAAGCGTAAATAAACAGAAGACGGTTGTAACATCTGATTGCTTGTTGTAGTTAGGAACTTTATTGAGGGTTTTATCCCTTGAATATGACTCAATGTAGCTGATGCAGGTTGAGACGATAATACAGTAGTCGCCAAATGAGTATAAGACAACTCTTTAGCCGCACTGCTCGCAGATCTATGTAATGCAAGTGAGTTTGTAAGTATTGGTTTTTGCCGATGTGTAGTTGTTACAAACGATGGCGAAGATGCAATATGATGTGTTTTCCAAGGTTCTTGAGAAGCACTTCTTGTGACTGACAAGACTAAATTCTCAATTTGTAATGAGACGATAGTTGACTGGCTTGTTGGTGTTGTTGTGGTTCTTGTACGATTTACATAATTGACTGGTTGGCCTGTCACCGCTTCAGTTGTGGTTTTCAAGTCTGTGATAAATTGATAAAGAAGAAAAAGTTTGAAAATATAGCACAAAAAACCCATACAGAATCGATACATAAATTTGATTAAGCGTTTTAATGCACATGTAGTTATTGTTTTTCAACTCTTAGCGACAGGAAAAAACATAGTACTGTTGTGATTTTTTTTTAGTTTAAAGCATGCATCTCATTTATTTTACTCACATTTCTTACGTTTATCCTGATATTATTTAATTGTTATGTCAGAATGAATGGTCTTTATAACTTGTTATATATAAATTTTTAAATTAACAAAATTAAAATTATGTTTACCTATTGGGGTTAACTGTATTTCGTCTATTCCAATAAACTGTCCATATGCCCATCTATAACCACGGAAAGTTAACTGTAATAAATTAAATGTATATATATGCAAAACAACAAGATTTCTAAAATCCATTTACCGCGATTCATCTGACAAAAACATTATGTTGTAAGACTAAGTTATGGACAAAGGAGGAATACATTTTGTAAATGACTTCATAGATAAAGATTTACGAATTTGAAAAATATAGCAAGGATGCCCCATTTTTTTCTTTTCATATTGTCTAGTATTGTATACAGTATAAATATATGAAGTTTAAAAAATCTGTCCATACAAAAAAAGATATGGTTGTGTTTCTTCAATCATGGGTCGGATTGTCTCCGTTTTTTCATGTTTTTTGTCATGAATAACATATTATTTTTTTCTAAAGGAAGTAAATTCAAACAAATTTGGTGCTTTACAACAGTTTATAACTATATTCCAATAATAATGGTGTATAGAAATAGGTAAGTTATGCATCTGAACAGTTAGAACACATATTTGAAATGGTATTCTCAATTAAGTAAACTTTCGCCTAATAGGGCCTTACGGTGGGTCACACAATGGGTTATAAACCCGGAACAAGCCTGGTGACCCATACTTTTCTTTATGCCATTTTATTAGGAAAGGATTGATCTTGATATGTGCAAAGTTTAAAAGAAATCTGTTGGTTAGAACTTATTGTAATATACTCCGTTAATGGTAGATTCTTCTTTTCGGGTAATTATAATCAAAATATCCAATCATATGCATAATGATGTTTAGATATAAACCACATCTACAATTACCTGAAATGTTTCATTTGTTGAAAATACTAAAGAGTGTTCCACCCAGTCATTATCCTTCCCATTTTCCGTCCACAACACATTCTGTCGCTTACCATTAGAAGAGACGGAGAGAACCTGCAATGAAGACTGGTGCGATGGTAGTATGGCCCAGAAACTAAGATTGTAATAACCGGGAGAAATAACTGGCGACACCATGTCGTAAGAGGTATTTCGTGGTTCAATTTCAAGTATTGACCCCGTTTTGTTCAACTGCTCAATCGGCGATGAGGAATCGAAAAAGGCGTAGTAGTTGTCACCTAAAATACACAAACATTAAAACAAAACGCTTAAGGACATATCCAGGAATAAGTTCTAGCGCGGGGAATTTGATAAAACTTTTTACGCATGTACTATGGGATATTAGACACAGAAAACAGAGTTTAAAGTATGGGTTGCCATCATCGTTTTGTGCTATGTCTATTTGTAGAACATCACTATTTTGTATTTTTCAAAAAATAATTTGATATAAGCCGCAAAGTCAGAAAACTGGCAAAATTGTAACAATTTTTTCAATGAAAAAAAAATCTAGCTCGGAGAAATTGTTAATTTTTTTCTGTAATTGTACATAATTATATATATAAAAATGAAATAAAAAGAAACATGTACCTTGTCTTTCTTGTTTTTGAGAAATTCAACTTTTTATTACCTCCCCATTTTTTTGAAAATGCATTCTTTTTTAACAATATATGATAAATTTTAAATTAGCATGTTTTACAGCAATAAACATTATCTCAATTCGACGACCTTCTCTCCAAGACAAAGATGTTTTTGGTGGTTGACTAAGAAGCTATTTACGTTATCTTCACAAACTTCACTGTGTACCGAATCCGAAAGTGGAATGTCCAAAATAGCGTTCACGTTCATATTACTTTCACTTTCACATTAATTGGTATTTGACTTAAAATTACTTATTTTAGCAGCGCTTTCTGACCAATTTCTTGAATTAAAGGCACCAGCTAAACCCCTCTTGCATTCTGACATCAGTTATGTTTGTCTTAGCATATTTTTAAACCAAAAGAGTAACTACAAACAATGAAAGGAAACATGCGCATAAAGTTGCGCAGTGGCAACTCCCGGATATGTCTTTAAGATTGGATAAAGAAAGACTAGAAGACTCCTATATTCAAGCAACACCTTTTGCACTGATTGCTTTTCTTTCGTAAGAAATTGATTTTTTGAATAAAATTCTGAATGTATATATCGCCATTTTCTCGGCGTCAACGCACTTCGGAGCATAATAGCCTTTGTGTGCTGACGTGCCATAAGTCTCCATTTCAGTTTCACTCGACGTCATCATGAAACATTTGAAAAAAAGTAAATCACAGACCTTCCAAAAGTTGCGCGGTAATGGTTTTTGTCTTTGCTGTAGTATAATCACTTGTATGGCTGTAAGTTTCAAGTTATTTGCTACTCATGGACACAAAGTCACATTTTGACAACATTCAGATTACCGTGATAACACGGGAAAAAATATCGATATGTACAGGTCTAGCATGTGCTCCAGGGCGGGGTAGCATACTCAGTTCGTTTTTCTTACTCGTGTACTGTACTCTCATTATTCATTACGAAAAGCACAAATTAAAATCCTTAATAACATGCCGATGTACAATAAAATAATGTGTGGCACGGCACGGCACGGCACAGGCGTATACACAATTACCATCCGACGTCTGCGGAATCGATTACCGCCAACTGGGACGGTCAATCACTTGCCATGTAGTGGTAGGCCCCGCGTTACGTCACGACGTCTGTACCAGTTTATTAGGACGTCAAATCTTCGGGATCGATTCCAAACTGCGTCAGCTACTGTTCGGAACATCAGGGGGTCGCATAACCTCCCAATCTATGGTCGGATAGTACGACGCTGGCTTAAGGATACTGCATTGTGACTTGTGGATTCCACACTAGATATGATGTTCGACGGCATGATAATAACTGAGTGTTTCATTTACATCTTTGTAGTGTTTTAGTCAATTAGTTGAAGAATAAACTTGCTAAACAGAGTGCTTTTATCTATTACACTATGCACGCAATTCGCAATATTGTACAGGCAACATGACTTTTGTTCACGAGTATATGTCAAATATGAAACAGGCATAAAATACAACGTCAAAATAAAAGATTCATATTTAATTCATATTTATGTTTTCAGGTACCTCAGTGGAAAAGTCGCGTAATACTTAAACAGTTATGGTATGATTTTAAACCTCAAATAAGCAAGACATGTACCTCATTTTTAAGTCTTTAGAAAACGCATACTATATATGTTCATAAAGGTAAAGCACCTTTTTGATAGCGCTATTCATATTTGTCGGCCTCAAATAAACGCATTGAATTAAAAGCATGAGATAATTTTCTAGAACAAACAACATTCAAATCACCTTTTCTCAAGAAATAATACGTTAAATGCATTTTTAAATCATGACTTTCGAGTTTATTTACCTTTTCCGCCTTTAATGAGTACAATGGATTCATGAAATGTGTACGTTCCCTGATATATCATCCATCTTGTTTGTAGACTGTATCCGCAAGAGTCTTGAATTGACGAAAAGGAACAATTTCCTGCAGTAAAAATTAATTTTGGAGAGAGTGTGTGGAGTTACGGAATAGTGTATTGATTTACACCAAAAATAAAACCTTAATAAGGTGTTAATGCAGTCATAGATATTTGACACAGCAAAAAGTCCATAATGGATACGTACCGGAAAGAAAACGAAAATATGTCTTCAAAATAATTGAGAAAACTGCTGAATATTCGGTTCTTACCTTTCTAAGGCTAGGAGATGTCCATTATAAGATATACGTATATAAAACGACTCGCCGGAGAGAAAAGTTGTGGAATAAATCTCTGCATAAAATTTTTAAGTCAGAGAATACTTGACTTATGTCATCAAACAAGACAATATTGAAATATTTATCTTGATAAATGGTCAGATAAAGAAACATGCATTTTATTTTTTTCCTTATTATATATGATAAGTAATATACCTGACGTGGATACTGTTGTAGAAGTATAACTCACTGGCGGTGTGATAGAAGTGGCCGCCGTGTTGTTTGAAGTCGTACCAGAATCATGGGTATACATGTCGAGTGTATGAGTCGACGTCTTTCCAGATAGCGGTGTGGTGTTAGCAGTGCTTGTGTTGTTTGAGGCTGTCACAGAAAAAGATGTTAAGCTTGACGTGAAAACCGAGTGATCAGTCGTCTTTAGCAAAGCCAAATGAATTTTTAAAACAGCTATACCTGCGAATTTTGTTTATCTTATAGCACAAAACTATTTCTATCCCACTGATAGGTGTAGTTAAATGTAACTGATGGTAGAAAATTCAATTTTGAAATATAAGCGTAAGCTTTTAAAATCATCTATTTTTTTTATTTTATTATTTGCGTGTTTATTGAAAACCTGCATGTCAAAAACGCAATCGTGCCGCGAATTATCGACTGGTTTCCGGATAATGACTGATTGCAATCAGAACATCTCGGCTTTTTCTTCCAAAATAATCCTTATTCCGAGTTTGCTGGAGACAGCCGAGTATTTACGATTGGACGGGATGGTCATAAAAGAGTTGGTATAAATACAGAAAGTCAGAACGATGCGCGATTGCAAACAAACGAATCTCGCATTCGAAGCTTGCTAAATTGCTTATTTGTGCATTTACATCGCAAAAATTGGTCAACTTAATATAAAAAAGCCAACAAACAGAATAAGTATATGAAATTAGGAGCACGCAGTTACACTGATACAGTAGTTTTAAGGACAACTTTTTTCAACAAGATCAACAAATTCTGAAAAAATAAAAATTGCTGATAGGGTTTACTTAAGAAAAATATTCGAATTGTGTTTGGTTTTTTTATACACATGAAGTTTTGTATATAACAGTGATGATATTTAAACGTCTTTAACCTGGCATTTAGTTTTGAAATAATCCCGGCATAGTTTAATATGAGGCAATTTTAAGCACCTACTTGCCTTGAAAATACTTATGTCATATTGGGGTTTCTTTGTGGCTCGGTTTTTAAAGTCACCGACTTGTATCACTAAGCGCTTCACCGATGTCGAGTTGTTGGTTCAAATCCCGGCTGGTATCAAACATATCAGACACTCTGTCATATGAGTAAGCTATACAGCTAGCTTGTGGAAGGTCTGTATATACACGGGTGCCCGGGTTATCATTATTATTATTATTATTATTAATATTATTATTATAATTATTATTATTACTATTATTATTATTATTATACCACATTTATATTGCAAGTTTTCATAGGTTCATACGTTGAAAAGTGCTTTACAAACATATACATGCTAAATATAAAAAGATAAAGTGTGGATCGAATGAAAAAAAGCTACACTTAAGCTACATATAGAAAATCTGTAATACCCCAGTAGGTATTATTTCCTAGTCCTTTAATCCAAGTGTGTAACTACAATAACAAAACTTCTGTTAAATTCTCAAATTGAGAAAGTTTATAAACTCGGATCCTGCCCATTGTTGGTGTGACTGAAACCCCCAGTAAACAAACTAACAAACAAAACAATTGATAAAATCTACAAATAAAGGTGTGCGTCAATCAAGTTTAATAGACGCAAGACATAAACATGACTTTCGAAATTAAGTCATTCAAAGCTAGCTGTACGTTTAGACTAAAATCTATCTTTTTAAATATAATATATTTTTTATATAAGTCTCATCATTGTACAGTATAAGCATAATTTATATTTATACAAACTAATGCATACAATGCCATTCAAATATAAATTATAAGAGACTACTTTTACGCAGACAATAAATACATAACATTATCAGTTAAACAGGGCTATCACAGACACTATTTACATTCTCAAAATATGAAGTCCTATAAACATGCTCGAGAAATAGGTCAATTCGAGCATTGGCCTTTATCGACTACACTGATCATAATTAACTATTCTCCGGTATATCTGTAGGACTGGATTTTCTTACTCTCAACACATAATTTGTGCACAGATAGTTTAAAACTAACTAAAACAAAATGTTTTCATAACATTTGAAAATAGAAAAACGAGCACGAAGATGTTTGTATAAATGCACGCTAACGCATGTTGAAATACTTGCGATTATAAAAAGTGTGTACTTTGAAATGCGTTTACTCACCTATAAGAATGTCATCTAATCCTAATAATTCAGCATTATCGGTGCTGCTACTACGATATGCTTTGTCAGCATTAAACATAATCTGAAATAATAAGAAAACCGAGAAAGTATATATACGTTATGTTTGATTCACTGTTCTGAAAAGTAGATCTAAGTCAAGAAAATTGAAATGGACCAAATACTTTAAAATTGGTAGAAATGACTTTCCCTCCTTGACGCTCAGGATTTAGAGTTAGCATTACGACTGGTTTGTCGATGTCAGGATAAAGTGACCGGCCGGGGTTCAGCCCCCACGTGTATCAGTGCTATACACTGGGCACGTTAAAGAACCATAGTTTTCTACAGAAGAGTCCTGTGTATTCGCTTCCCTCTCCCTGGGATGTCCATTAGCCCTAAATGGCGTAAAGTGACGAATCAAACAAACGATTGGGATGAATTTCACTTAAAATGACAAAAGGTTCTAACCTGGAAGTCTCTCTGTTCATTCAAATGTAATAACATAAATTTCCATTTTTGATCAGTGTCCCTCTTGTTGTTGATCAAGGAATGTCCTGTAGTTGTCATAATTGTTAATCCTACTTTAGATCCGGACATGTAGTACCAGAATGTCAGGTTGTATGTACCGGGAACCAGACAAGGCGACATTACAACATCAAGTGCAGATGTACTCATGTTTGGCCAATTGGTCGCTAAGTAACCACTGCTGCCTGCACAGGTAAAATGATAGTTGAATTATTTGTTTGCATACCTTTAACATGACGTCACTTGATATTATCTTATTAACGAACTTATAGTGTAGCCTCTGCTAAAGGTATAAACTCTAAATGTCATTTTTACCAAACAGAAAACATCTAGATGTAACCATCCATGTTTAAAATGCTTCATTAAAAATATTTAAGAAAGGATAGTGTTCTTTATCAATATGTTAACTTTGAATGAAATTCAATTGATGTTCGAACTTTTTTACAGTAATACTTAGGATAAGGTTTATAGTTAGTTCACATGGAAATACTGACTGATTCTTATCTTTATATCTACAACATCTACTGTAACAATAATTCCGACTATTGCTCATTTATGAAGGACCGAATATCTCATTAATGCCCTTGTTTTGGGACCCAACCAAGTTTCAACATAGAACCAGCTTCACAATCATATGTATTATGAACATCAACATTACTATAAATATGCGTATTCGAAAGTGTTACGTTATCCCAGTTTATATAAAATGTCTCTTTAATAGACCAATTACGTTTGAAACCAACACAAAAACGAAAGCAGAAAAAATCTTTCGAAAAAACATGACAGATGACGTCACTTTGCATATGATAGCATGTGATCAGATGCGCTGTGAATTTATTCGCTACTTTTCACTATATCCCACCACTACCAGGCTTCTTTCGGAACTTGTCGACTTGTCTAGTACATCTTTATTTTCTTACAACCATAATGCGCCAGATTCTTTGATTAAGATCGTAATGAATTACTTTTGAGTAACACAATAGATTTAAGAGGACAGAAAGATTGACAAATAAAGCGATCGAGCAACCGAATGTCACCAAATAAAAATGCAGGACTCTTCAATTGATATATATTAAGGCCGGTAAATGCTATCTGTTTCTTTCACAATAAATTACTATACTTTAAAATGGCACGGGACCTATAGTGCAACATTTGAACATAGGTATGTTATTGTACTCAGTACTTACTATGACCATATGGTATAATAGAGCCACCAGAGTGGAACGGACCCTTAACATGGTTCCAAGACCCATACAAGGTATAACCGCACGTGTCACTGTTAAAGTCACAATTTCCGCTTTGTAGTCCACAACTCTGGGCCTCTATCCCACATATAACTGGAAATGCACATGTAAACAGGTATTATGATATACACATACTTGTATGAAAATATAAAAAGCTGCTCATGTTGAGTTATGCGAGACAATTTAACACGATTAATGAAACATAGCTTTCAGTTTTTTAAACTCTTATATTTTATACTCTCAAATTTTATAAACTACTATTTATACATTTCATAATCTAAATATGAAGAAAATAAAAAAAATTGTTCGTTATTTATAATGTATTTTGTCAGACATAAACAACATGCTGCAATTCAGACTAAAAAGAACTACTGATTAATCTTACCATAAAGCGTACACATTAAATCATTGCGAAAAGTTTGATAATATTTTTTATATATATTCAATTTGTTTTGTTTTTCTGTTAGATATTAAAATATAATGTATGCCCCCCCCCCCTCACATTGAATTATACAAAACAACACAATCTAGCTTTCAATATCAAATTGGAATTTGTAACTGAAGCATCTGGGTAACCGATGAACAATATACTCTATACAATATATATCAACATATTTCATCACTCATTCTTGTATTGTCTCTCAAGAAATTATGAACACTGAGTCAGATGCCATTTAACAATTTCAAAATTACAGATCTGTTCACACTCTACCAATAAGAAAAATCTACTATAGTTGCAATCATTTTCTACTTTTGAAAAAAAAACAATATCGACGTAAATCGGTCGGTTACCGAAAGCTGAATCCCCTTACACAAAACGATATGTACTGCACGAAAATACCGTGCACTCATGTCACGCTTTACTGATTATCTTAATAGTGACTACGTTACATTAAAGGAAAGAAATTATATGTCATGTGATCGCATTGACACATTATGACATATTTTATGTAGGTTACAACCAACGGTATTGCTTGTTACTTAACACAGGAATCTAGAGTATTCCTGCTGAACATAACTGAGTTAAGTTGAGTCGGTTTACAGAGTTGAAGTGGAATATCTTCATATAAAATATACGGTTAAAACGTGATACTTCCAAATTTCAGTTAAAAAAATGTTGTCACGTTCATGGAGAGAGACTGGTGTCCTAAAAGAAGAAACATTTCCGCGGAATCGAACTAGTTCGCGGGTTTTGCTGCTTTCTTTAGATAAATATTGAAACTTACGTTTCCGTGATGGAACTAGTTTGACACAGTTTCTATGCTTTATACATGTATGAGTCACTAAATACCATTGATAACAAAATTACTTACGTGTGTAAATATTGTATTTTGTTTTCTTAGATTGTTGTCTCTTTTCTTATAATATAGCACATGCGTTTGATTGTTGTCTCTTGTCTTAAAAATAATGGTACAC
>JAULCC010243064.1:0-12538 GCA_032358795.1 Nuttallia obscurata | reverse complement strand
AATCTATCCCACTGAGAGTTTTACAGATCACCTAACAATCTGTCCCACTGAGAGTTTTACAGATCACCTTACAATCTTAGAATTGTTAAGATCACCTAACAATCTATCCTGTTTAGAATTGTATAGATCCTCTTACATACTGTTCCAATGAAAATGTACACTATATCAGGCACCTGGGTAGAACAACCGACCTACCACAAGTCACCCATAGTGGTTAGGGGCTGGGAGATTGCAAGTAAATGTCCATAAAAACTTGGTCACAGAGAACCATTATCTGCACAAATGAGAATTATACAGTTAATATCATAATCTTTTCACATGGAATTTTGTACAGATCACTTAACTAACAATCTCTTCATGTGAGAATTATACAGATAATATATGGATCTGTGCAGTGACTTTGTACAGATCATATTATAAACTGTCCAGAGGGAAAAGTACACATCACCATACAGTCTGTCTACTGAGAATTGTACAAATCACGTAATATGTACCTTGACGCTTTGTTCTGGCAAAAGACACTGACACATTGAGGTCATATTGTGCCTTCTTCTCTCTGTCCAATTCTCCACGTAGAATAAAGTCACAGTTCTTGCTGAATGTTATCACATTGACAGAGAACAATGGTCCTGTGGTTCTTTGCTCATTTCCAGATAAAATTGTGCATGACACAGTTTGAGTACCCTGGTTGACAACATCAAGGACCGAAATTACTGTGTCCTTGGGTGTATTTTCATATACATCAAACCTGCAATAAAGTTAGAGAAACTATTAAGATATTAATATTAAGATAACATACAGGAAAAACTGATAATAGTACACCAGTCATCTTCTTAGAAGAACCATTTATCTCCACAAAGTCTGCATTTAAACCACATAATTACAGTAAAGATATAAACTTTTGAGGTAGAAAAAATGCCACCGTTATAGCTATTGCTGGCATCAATTAAACTAATTTTATCAAATTACTTCCTGTCTGGGAGTGATATATCATTTGTTATATATCATGACCTAATGTACTCATGGGGATGGCCTACATTGATGCACAGTGACATATATGGATAGACAATGACATAATGTCTTGGCTCATTACCAGAGTTTCTGTTTTGAAGTAAATTCCTCCTTTTACTAGGTTATCAAATCAGTTAAATATTGATCAAGAAAGCCACTTATTTCTTAGTTTGTTTCATATGAAATTCTGTTTTTAAATCTAAAAGACATGGGATCTTTTTGTCTTTTAGAAAAATTTATAAAACTTAAAACTACATACACCCAGACTGGCTGAATAAAGCCAAGGGTTGATTCTCCAGGTGAGATTGTGACAATTTTCACTTTGATGGTAGCTCTTGCAGTCCTTGGCAACCAACTCTTATCTGAGGCAACAACTGTCAGCTGAAATCATAATCATACAATCATAATATAGTGTTTATCAATGACAGTGGTCCTTCAAAAAGTCACGATACTTATTTCAATCTTTAAAATGACAAAGTACAGAAATCAGAAAAATAAAGCTTATGAAATGTTTTCTTTTTTCCTATGTGCACCACATTATGATAAACCGATAAATTACAGTATAAAAATCAAACTGCCAGCATTTGTCATCAAAAAACAGCTTCCTCATCATACAAAACTCTTTCACTTTTTTAACATTTTACTGATAATTGTTACAAGTCAATATTTTTCTTATAAGTGAACAAACAGCCTTTTTCTTACAGATTACAAAAATATATTTCTCCTTTATTGTGTATAATACACCTGGCTATTCACAGTATAATACACCTGGTAATAAACATAACACACCTGGCAATACACAGAAATACACCTGGCAATACACAGTTTAATACACTTTTCTTACTGACACCAGACATGTGACTATACCAAGGATAAAAGTCACTCATTCCTAAGTCAAAATATGAAAAGGTTGAACATGGTATACATACATTTATGTGATCCAGACTTAGTTGAGGGATATAGAGCTGTTGTTTGGTTATCACATCACCGTTGAACCTCACTTCAAAGAAACGAGAATATGAGTTTTCGTCCCCTTCCAGAGTATACACAACATCTGCATTAGGAGTGTCCCTATTCAGAGGAACTTCTGTATCTGGATCATCAGCAGCGACATTAGCAATTGTAATGAAAGCTGGATCTCGGGTAAAAGCTGTGACTTCATAGAACTGTCCATCCCTAAACACAGGAGCAAATTTGTTTCTAACAATCTCAATTGTGACCACAGTTTGCACTTCCCTTGGCTCTGCAGATAAATCATATGCAGTTACAGTCAGGTTAACCTTTAATGGAGCAAAATAGGGTGGATTTTCTGATTGTCCTGGATACAATTGTGAGGCAACAGTTATCTGCCCAGATATCTCACTAATAGAGAAATAGACGGCTGCTTGTTCGGGCACAGTTCTCTGAAGCCTATACCTAACCTGTCCACTTCTGCTCTGTTGTCGATCAGCATCTGTAGCATATACTACAATGACCTCTCTACCAAGCTCCTCATACTCAGATATAATTGCCCTGTATGGAGTATTTTGGAACACAGGAGGATTGGGATTTCTTAAAATGTCAATTGTTACAAAAACTTCCGAAGTTCTTGAAGCTTCTGTGTCATCATATGCATATACAGTTAAGGTGTATGTAGGATCCTGATTTTCATAAACTGGAGCCTTCAGAGTTATCCAGCCATCAGAGTTGATATTGAAGTACAAAGATCCTGGAGGCAGCTCTTTTATTCCATATAAAACTAGATCATTATCCTCATCAATAGCCCTGACCTGGATAACAGAATACCCTACATTTTCATTTTCATTAATCTGTGCATAGTAAGAGGAATTGCTGAACTCTGGTGGATTTGGATTGCGGGAGACATGGACTTTTACAGTAATCTTAGCCGATTTCTGTGGTACCCCTCTGTCTTTGGCATAAATCTGCATATTGTATAAAGCTGTATTAGGGTCGGTTGTGAGATCCCCTATGACAGTCAATAGACCATTGAAGTCATTCACTTTAAAGAAATTTTGGAGGTACAGTGGCTGTAACCCTGCTGAATCAAACTCGTAGTAGACTTCCCCATTGGAACCAACATCAACATCTGTTGCATTGACTTGACCAAAGGCGGTGTTTATTTTGATATTTTCATCTATGAAGAACTCAAGTTCAGCTTCTTTAAATGTAGGTGAATTTGGGTTTCTGTCAACATTGACTTTAATTATTGCCTCAGCATATTTGTAGATGTCCCTTACTCTATAAGCATGCACACGAACTATGTAAAATGGCGTTTTATTACTGTCATCGAAGAAGGCCTTCTTGAGCGTCACAAAACCATTCTGGTCAATCTCAAAGTATGTTGGCCCAAGACCATCACCCCGTATAACATACATTAAAGGCCCATCTGGAGTAGGGTCTTCTATTTCAAGCTCAATGATAGACCCTCCAATTGGAAGATTTTCATTAACGTTAACCTCATAATTAGCTTGTTTGAATTTGGGTCCACCTGTCTGTAGAGTGATTGTGACTGATGTTTTGTCCGTCAGTGCTGGAATACCCTTGTCACTAACCTGTACTTCAAATGTCCATATAAGCTGGGACTGATCTTTCAGAGAAACCCTGGGCATTATACGACCTGTCTGATCAATTCTAAACCTGTTGGCTGCAGCAGAATTCAATATAGAATACTCCAACATGCCATTCAAAGAGTCTTTATTATTATCATCTCGAGCCCTTATTGTGAGGATTGTGTATGTCAGATTAACGCCATCAGAAATAGTCCTAAGGTAAGTGGTTTTGTCCAATATGACGGGGGCAACATTGCGCTCTACCGATATGGTGACTGTTGCAGTATCTCGGCGAACATTATCTGGATCAATGTCCCTGTCAGATGCCACAACATACACCTGTGAAAAAACAACAACATAGCATTGGATTAATATATGTCAAGGGTACACATATACTGTGAATGTTTACAGAAGAAAAGGGATATGAACAGTGTCAAAAATATACTATTAAAGCCACACAAACACACATATATATGTGACGTCTGAAGAGTAGTCAAGCTAAAATTGTTATTAACAATAATTAGATAATGTAATGACATTTCGGAGGCATGAAGCATTGTATTCTTTTTCTACAGGTAAAGAAAAGGCCCCCTTTTATGTTAATTCTTATTTGCGTAGAATTGGGAATTAGAAAGTTATGTAATCTGAAAAACTTACGACATAGGTGCTTGGTTTTGCAGGATCCATAGATACTCTCTGGGATACAGTGATCACACCAGTTGTTGGATTTATCTGGAAATAGTCTGTAGCAATGTTGCCAGATTCCAGCCTGTATTCTACCAAGTTTTCTGGAGACTGAAAATAAGACAAAATACCATAAAATATGGTGACATTTCAACCATTTGCTGATAGCATGTGATAGTTTGACTGTTCAGACACCAAGGCTATTTAAGGGTAAAAAATAGGTATATGTAAAAAAAACAAAAAAAAAACAGCCGTGAAAAATATGCATTATCATGATAATATATTATATCAAAATATAATCAACATTTGTTTATTTGATTATGTTATGGGTACTAGTATGTTAGTATAAAATCATAATTCTATTTACAATCTCAAATCTTTGATATATCAACTGTCTATTTCTGATAATCTAAAAGCTGAAATGAGAAAAAGTCCTTACATTAATATCGGAATCTGTAGCTGTAATGTTGACGACAAAGGTTCCGGCCATATCATAATCCTTGATGAAGCCAAAATACTGTTTCTGGTCCCCTAGGAACTTCGGAGAATGTAGGTTGCTAAGAATATCGATTGTAACAGATGCATAACTCCTGTCTGCTGGTAATGCGTCATCGTAGGCAAACACGAGTAACTACAAAGTAATAACATTTATTTTCAGATATGTCAGAAAAATATCTGTATTTGATAATAAAAGTAAAATCATATATAAAGGGTCCATTTCTTTTTTCTCATGACATTCAAATGACATAAAGTAATGGTTCTAGTCAGCCATAGGCTTTCACCAGAACTCAGCTTTAAAATATAAGAAAATATAAAAATATAAATTAAAATATAGCCCATGGGGTATGACCAGGTATCTGACAAATGCTAGTTCCATTTGTCCTCCACTGGTTTTTACATTTTAAAACCAAATCTAATTTTAAAAAAATTGTCAAATGTTGTTCAAACTAAACCAATTCAAATCAGATTTAAATTTCTGCATTACTGGAAAACGTTACCATTCAGGGCTTTCATTTATATTATTCACACATCCAAGGAGTCACAATGAATTTCCTATTGTCTAGACTAGTATGCAAACAGTTACACGGCCTTCACACCTTACACTGAATGAACATGCACAGTCATTTGGTACTGTGTAGAAATCGGGTACCAGAAAACTACACAGGAATGAAATATATGTGCTGATGTACACAAAAACCATTTCAAGTTAACTTATGGATCAACTTAAAATGACATCAAGTCTGGAAAAAAGTTGTGAACATAAATTGTCAACAAGTTACATACTAATTACCTACAACACCTAATCAATTTAACTAATTGCATACAGTCTGAAAATTTTAACCAGTGATATGTGGCTGTCTACAAACTTTAATCAGTGACATGTGGCTGTCTGTGAACTTTAACCAGTGACATGTTGCTGTCTGAAATTTTAACCAGTGACTTGTGGCTGTCTGAGATCTTTAACCAGTGACATGTGGCTGTCTGTGAACTTTAACCAGTGACATGTTGCTGTCTGAAATTTTAACCAGTGACTTGTGGTTGTCTGTCTGAGAACTTTAACCAGTGACATGTGGCTGTCTGAGAACATTAATCAGTGACATTTGGCTGTCTGAGAACTTTAACCAGTGATATGTGGCTATCTGAAGATTTTAACCAGTGACATGTTGCTGTCTGAAAATTTTAACCAGTGACATGTGGCTGTCTGTCTGAGAACTTTAATAGTGACATGTGGCTATGTCTGAAAACTTTTACCAATGACTTGTGGCTGTCTGAGAACATTAACCAGTGACATGTGGCTGTCTGAGAACTTAAACCAGTGACATGTTGCTATCTGTCTAAAAACTTTATTCAGTGACATGTGGCTAACTGTCTGAAAACTTTAACCAGTGACAAGTGGCTGTATGTCTGAAAACTTTATTCAGTGACATGTGGCTATCTGTCTGAGAACTTTAATCAGTGTCATTTGGCTATATGAAATGTCTTTCAGTGCATTTTGACATTTTAGAACAGAAGTGTGACTTTTATTAGTTACACAAACTTTTTTCTGATCATCTGATACATCCCAATTCAAAATTTGTTATTCAAGACTAAACTTATCAGAAAATGATATAATTATGTAAATGACATATCCGATATGAAATTCAAATGAACGCTACAAATCTCTGTTATTGTACTCACAGTATACTGTCTAAAATTGCTGTTGGTAAGACCCTGCCTCACTGATACACTGCCATCAGGACTCACTTTGAAGTATGATGTGCCTGGAACCACTCCTTCAAGACTGTACCTTACTCTACCCTGGAATACAAAAGCATATTTCTGTTTGTAATCTGTGTCAAAAAAACAAGCCAAACATTTTGAAGTAAGCTAAAATTTTCCACACAAAAATACAATTGCAAATAGCAAGTTTATAACAAATCTGATGCAATCAACATAAAATTAAAACTATTATTGTTTGCTTCAATCTTCTGTACAATTGATCATATGTGCATAAAACTAAATTATAATGCATCAATGACCAATTACCGGTATTCTAATTATTGCAGACATTATGCAAATAAAAAACAAAAAAAATCCCAAAAGCTCATTTCTACAGACTTGCCAAATAATGGCAAATTTTCCTCTGAATTGAAATTCAGCTTTATATTGTTATTTATATTTTCTCAAGGAACCAATCTAAACAATTACACAGGTAATGAATTTATTCATTATTTATTACCATTGATTAATAATTTGTTTCTTAGAAATTTATTGCCTATGACCAGTGTATACCAAATAGTACACCCTGTCTGATTTGCAATGTATGAAATTTGATAAATTACTATCCAAACTGTTACCATGGTTGTTTATTTTTACTCTATAACTATCAACAATCTGTACCTTGAAATGTTATGCTTTTGGGTTTAACAGAAAAAACAACAACAAAAAAACACACTGTATGATAATTTGAAAAACTGGAAACAAAACCATCATCCAGTTTTCTACCAAGCATGATCAGAGTGTGGACCTCGCTTCCACATGAAATTAAAACCTTATCTTCTGTTGAACAATTTGAAATGCCCTCTCTCTATTGAGGAGTTCTAAAAAGCCTTTGTCTAGGCCTACAACACCAAAATATACATTTCTGTCAATTATGCAACAAAGCTAGCAATCTGATTTAACATTGATTCGATCATCACTAAACAGAATCAACATCATATTCAAAATTCACATTGGAATGTGAAGATGGTTACAATTTCTTTTTAAACTGTCCAGCTTTCCATATACCACGACAAAATATGTTCTGAGAACTAGAAAATGTACATGGATTAGGCAAGATAATTTAACAGATACCCTGTTTTCAGGCACTGGTGGTATGAGCCAGATGTCAACTTGTCCAATATAGTCCAAAATCATATAAAGTGTACCAAAAGATTTAGAGTGCCTTATTGGCCCCTTCTCATTACTTAGTTTTCAATTTTTCAATTACCCCAAACAAAGTAATCAGTAAGATATGTTTTGAATTTTTACTTGCAGCTTTGCAAATGTATTTTCACATTGTGTAAACCTACCTGATGATTTTTCTTTTTCCTAAACTCAACATGCAGGTACTATGCAACCCATGTTATGTACTGTAAAAATGCAATGTATAATAATTGTTACATGTTTCATATACATGTACCTTGTACTTTCTGGGGAGGACTTAAATAGGCTTCATCTGTAGTCCGGTCCATTTCATTTTGAATAAAATAGTTTAAACCATTATCCAGTTTTATGGCAAAATTCCTTACCCTGATATCAGAATCTGTGGCCTGTACAGTAAAGAATGATGAGTTGACAGCTTGGGTGATGGGAATCTGTACTCTGTAGTTATCTTGTGTGAACTTTGGTGGACCATCCAATATATTAACTCTTATTGTTACTGTGGCATCATCAGACTTTTGGTTTGTGAGACGCTCATCAGAAACTCTCACACTAAATGTATAGTCTGTATTTTGTGTGAGGCCAGATAGATCTTCTACAAGAATTATATCACCAAAGTCATTAAGGTAGAAAATGTCCTTAATTGCATCTGTAGCAAGACTCTTGTAAACTATTGGATCCTGAAGAAAAGATAAAAAAGAAATTTTGTGAGAAAAAAATACACTCGTATTAGTATCTGTTCTGCAAGGATAATTAAATGAAAGTGGTAAAATGTCCTAAAAATTATGTTAAAGTTTAAAACAAAAGCAGTAGTTATTGAGCAGAAAGCAAATTATGACCAACTGACTTGTGGATGGACGGACTGACGTAGCAATAATATCATTAAATATTACATTCCTTGAGGTTGGCAGTGCTTATTGCCAACCTGAGAATATTCTGTCGACTCAAGTCCATTCTGAAGGTTGACTCTATCACTGTACTCTCAAGGAATTGCAATATTTGTTATGTTAAAAAGCTATATATGTCTGAAACAAATGAGTTCATAATATGGGCAAAAGGTTACCAAATGCAAATGAAATTCACACGCTATCCAGGACCGTGATTGTACACTGAGTCTGCAAAGGGTAGTAACTCTTGATAAAGCTTTGATGTAACTATTGTATACAGACAACCTACAAACAAATTAGATTAATTAATATATCAAATCACAAAATTAGTTGACTTACATTGTCATTATCTGTAGCTGTAACAGACAGTACTATGTCACCTGGTTTATAGTCAGAGTCGATTTCTTTGAAATAACTGTCCTGACTGAATTGTGGCCCATTTGTATTCCGAGAAGTTCTAATGGTCAGATTACCAGATGCCTTGTTATTTGGCCAGAAGTCATCATAAACTTCAACACGAATCTGGAAATAAACAGACAAGCATTAACAATGACATTTGAAGGAGTTGTTATTTGCTGTTTTTGCTATTAAATAGTCATCTTGTTAGTTCAGTTACCTGGTAGATCTAGAGAATAGCTCCTGAACTTGATCTCCCTTTTTCCATTCAATTCCTTTTTAAAAGCCAATGTCAAACTGTTTGCAAATTAAATCACGTATTACAGTAATAAAACAAAACAAATACTTATAAAATATCAACAGCTAAATGGTTTGTAAATGGTGAAATGGCTTCTCATAAAATATGCAGGGTTTTAAGCACTTGAACACAACAAATGCTTTAGAAAAGAACATTTTTCTTCTAAAAACATATTCAAAGCAGGTCGGACCACCATAAAAAGTGACCACCATGCTGGATACCCCTAATTCACTACAGATCTATGCTTTGTTGTGTACCATAGACCATTTAGCAGGAGAAATCTAATAAACATGATGTTAACTGGTTCTGCAGGTTTTTTTGCAAAAAAAAAAAAAAAAAAAAAAAAAACCTCTTTGCAAACCTATTTACTGCAATCTACATTTAGTTATAAAAACCCCATGATATCATGGTTCTTGAAAAGTATATATGTGTAACATTCAATTTCATATTCTTCCAATCCTGATTAATATTCATATCCTAAAAAAGAACCATAGTTATGGACAAAGTCCCAAATTTGCACAAAAGGGATTCCTGGCCAACTACCGCTACTTGGATACCAAGTCAGTGGACATTTACTACACAAATCTCACTATCAGGCTTACTGTCAGCCAAAGTAACATAAAACATCTGATTTCAAATAAATACATGTCTGGCTTGTTATTCCTGGGACTAACTGAGAAGCTGTGCAAGTCAAACAAATTGACTATGGTACTTTGTTAAAACTTTGTATTGAATTTTGAACTGAATACTTAGGTAATTTTACTATGCTTACTGTGTAGATTTCCCTTTCAATTGGGTCTGCCATAGGAGAATACCTAAGAGTCACTCTGCCAGTCTCATCAATCTTGAAGAACACACTTTCTGGAACATAGCCTGTGATCCTATAAACAAGCTTGCCCTAAAATGTAAAAAAGATCCCAGTACACACATTTGTCATTAAAAACATTGGAAAATATTTGTACACAAAATTGTCCTCAAATGTTAATTAATTCATAGCAAAACACCAGTATTGAGTATATAAGGCCAGGGGCACGTAAGGAGTCCATATCAATACTCCACAATACTAACATGATGTATGACCCTGGATTGAGGAAGTGACACACCATTATTACACTGGTGCACCACAGGTGTCTACCTACTTATTGCGACATATAAACCACCGATATACGTCGACAAATCTTCAAAGACGGCGCGGTTATCCCTATTCTAATGCAATCCAATAAAATCTATTTTGTAACGCTCTCAGTACTTTGATGACATTCCATTCAAACGGTTTTGTGACGTCATTATGACGTTTTGAATATTGATTAGGCTTTCCGACAGTATATTGTAGATTTATATGCCGCAAATTTAGACCGATTAACCAGTCAAAACGCTTGTTACAAAAACATTGCATTAGAATTGTAATTGAACC
Source organism: Nuttallia obscurata (assembly GCA_032358795.1). NCBI lineage: Eukaryota > Metazoa > Mollusca > Bivalvia > Cardiida > Psammobiidae > Nuttallia > Nuttallia obscurata. Next base: position 1,897 of record JAULCC010243064.1, on the reverse strand, counting down.
TAGGTCTGTTTCCAACACTATGCTATAAATAGCCGCAAGGTTAACAGAGAGAGAAATGCAACCTGGAATTTCTATTTTTTTAGAACAGTATGTTGCGGAAGAATACGTCTTGCCCATTCAACTGCATAATAAAATATTTTATCGTTTTCTTTAAAAGACAACACAAAGCCAATTGAAATTAATGTGGGCTTTTTTTATAACAAAATGTAACAGTTAGATAAACAGGTCAACATGTATGGTTTTAGAGAAAATATTGTTTTAGTTTTCGCTATATAAGTCTATGTAGAATGTAAAACAGACTTGTTTAAGGACCTATATATGATCTTATAAATGAAATATCTTAGCCCTAGCCTGCATGGTGTCAGAAGAGAAGATGTTTTAAGTTTTTGCCATATAAGTCTATGTAAAGTGAGGGGCCCCTAGGCAGGACCAAATCCAACCACAGTGTCACCATTTTAATACTCAGTAAAGGACATGTATATGATGCTAGAAATAAAATATCTAAGGTCTGGCATAAACAGTTACAGAGATGAAGATTTTAAATTGTTTACTATAACAAGCCCCTGGGGCAGGGCCATATTCAATCCTTGAACACCACTTGAACAAACTTGGAAAAGGACCACTAGGGCATGATAAAGGCAAAATATCTAAGCTCTGCCATTTGTACTTTTGGAAAGGAGTAGGGTATATAAGTTTTCACTAAATACCTTAAACAAAAACTGGCTCCGCCCTATGGATAATTTCTGTGAAATTAATTTAAAATTAGCCCAAATGCTTTTGAGAAGAAGATTTTCAAAGTTTTCTATATCAGGAAAACTGGCCATGCCCCTGGCAGACATGTTTTTTTACATATCATAATTTTTAAACAAGGATCATTTCTGTGCAATTATTTTGAAATTAGACCAATAGATTTGAGAAGAAGATTGTTTCATCAACTTCAATCCAGTGGTTTCAGAGATGTTGTTCAGACAAATTGTGGATGTAAGATGTACAATACAGGCTGGTCGCCCAACAGATTGATTGAGTTGGGTTTAACGGCACCGCGACACTTATATATACAGTCATATAGCGCTGATTCAGTCTAAATGGCTATTTGTATCAATAAAATTATTCATTCATTACATGATTATAAGAAAGAAAAGATGTAACGGATATATAAATATGGTTCTTGGTCAACAAGACAGTATAACTTGTAATTGGTCAAAAGAATAAATAAAATTCAAAAAAATTAGATTTTATAATATAAACGAACCTCTTTTAAAAAGGATATAATATTTTCGTTATAAACTGAATTAAAAAGCTCAAACAATGAGTAGACATTAAAATATTTTTGTCTAACTAATGCCAGATCAACACAGTCAATAAGAATATGTTTAACGGTAAAAGGTTCCATACAAAACATGCATTCTGGTTGTTCTTCTTGCTTGAGAAGATATGAATGTGTAACGTGTGTATGACCAATGCGACAACGAGCTAGTACAACTTCCTCCTTGCGCACGGATCTATATGATAAAAGTGAGTCACCTAAAACTGGTTTTATGGCATGTAGTTTGTTATGTACAGTATTATTCCAAGAGATTTGTCACTTGGAGTTGATGAAACTATTAATCAATGGTTTAAAATCTGTGTAAGGTAATCTAATCTTTGCTTCATTTAAAGTCAATGAGGGTTTCGCTGCTTTGTCTGCTTCCCCATTACCAAGATTGCCAACATGGCTTGGAAGCCAACAAAATATTAATGACAATCTGTGGTGTTTAATCAACAGTTGTTGAACTAAAGGGTTTGACATATTCCTGTTGTTAAGCAACTGTAGAACAGATAGCGAGTCTGAAAAGATAATTAATTTGTTACATTGTGAGGAAGATGCAAATCTCAAAGCAAGATCAATGGCCTGAAC
>JAULCC010242842.1:0-12540 GCA_032358795.1 Nuttallia obscurata | reverse complement strand
CCCCGGGGTCTTCCTCCATCTGTAATGAGCTGGACGTCGCGATATGACTGATATACTGTTAAAGTGACGTTAAATTCTAAATAAACAAACAAAAGAGCTGTCGAGATAACAAACGTCATGTGCACGGTAAGGTTTTGTATGGCTATCGGGTTGTCTGGACATAAATTTATATGAAGCATTGCGAGGGAGCTGAAGTGGGTTGTTTCAAGCAGAGGTGATGGAGAGGAGATATGTTTACACACATAATGTGAAAACACTATTCGCAAGGGTAGTTGTACATTAATATAGTGATTGGTCAATTTTTTTACATGAGAAAAAAAAAATGTGCGAGTATAAAGTATAAAAGACTAATATTTAGGAAGTCGTGATGACTTAAGCTTGTTCACAATAATCCGAACTGAAATCATTACCGAAAATATGAAAGTCTTGTTCTAGATGATATCAGGTTTGTTTGCATTCTGCAAATCATCAGGTGAACATGTTGAAGTCTTGTTAATGCGGGTATGGTTGGAACCGTGTAATATACACATACATGTATGACACAATGACATAATGTTCGAACATCCTTTATCCATCGTTCTGAGGTGTGATTAAATGTATTTTAGTAACAGTAACATACTCGTTTTTATCTTATATGATATAATAGTAATGTTGAGAGGAAACAATTCAGAAAAAAGATGCCCATACTCTCAGCTTGCAGTTAACCGTTACAATACATTTTTTTTGTAGATAATTAAGGCAATAGAAAAACAAAGACGCAACTATTTACAACAGTTATATTTATTTTATTAAACGATGATACATATACGAAAGATAATATATACAATGCATTATAGTCCATCAGTCTGATTACATACACGAACTTAAGAGTCTATTTAATATACCGATACATGTACAATTATACTCATATAATCTATACCAACGATGCAAATCAGCTCTTTAAAAATATAAGCTGAAAATTAACAATTACTAATACAGTCAGTTGTAATATACAGGAAATCTTACAGTTGCTCTAATGTGCACTATAACCTATGTCCCAGAACATATTCTTATTTTAAATAATTAGTAATCTACTCGAAATGAATTCGAGGCCGAGTTTTCTTCTGTGTTAATAACTCGAACTCTCTGGTTAAGCACATACCCCGATGGGAATTTACCAGCCCTCTAATTATTTCAAAAATATTTTGAAATAAAACTGTCTTAAATTAAGGTTAAATGCGTATACAAGGTTAACGAAGTGGAATCAGTTTATGATACAGAGAACAGGATGACGTTAGTATGGGGATTTACATGGATTAACCAACAACTACAAACAATATCCAGCCTAATAAAACATTTCATTCTAACATACTGACATATATACATATTAATGTACCGATAGTATGTTTGTCAAGTGTCTATGGTGTTCAAATTTAGAGAAACTGATCGGTTATGGTGTTGATGTAAAAATGTTTTTAGACATTAACGACTTTGGTAAAATATAACCGATGTATATGATTTAAAATTGTAAAATGTATTTGATACTAGTCACAAGCATGTGACATAGAATAAAAAAAGTATAAAAAATCTTACTGCATGTACTTGGAGGATACGAAAGTGTTTATTATTGGTTGATATACTTTGTTTGATGCAAGTCTTGCACCTCTGAATTAATACCAAGTACTACAGTTTAGTGCGATGCGTGAAACAAATCTATTAAACCCAAAATTTTTATTGATATAAAACGCATTTACCTGTACATAGCTTAAAAAGGTAAACAAATTGATTTCGTAAACAGGTTTATCTGAGTTTAAATGTAAATATAACCCGAAAAGTATGTAAGCTAGATTTGAACATGAGTAATTTTGATAACTTAAGTAAAACTTTTCACGTTAACGTCATATGTACTTGTTATGAAGATATCGTTACCTTCTGTGCTGTCTGTCTAGTGTTTTCTCTTTACACTTAACTGTATAACTTCGCAAGTAGCTTCATTTGTTTCGTGTGATAGATGTTTAATTGTTTAGATATTCAAGCAACACTGTTTGTAAGTTCTTCTTCTAAATGTAAAACGTCGAAAGTAACTAAATGTGTACAATCAAATCATTGGCCTAGCACTGATCTCTAAAATGTTTGATTAGTGTCATGTAAAATGATATATTACTGTAAATATATAAACCCGTTGTTGCCATAAAAAACGGTTTTTATAGTGGCCAATCCGGATGTTCTGTTCCTATAGCAGGTTACAGTATGTTTGGTAAGCCGTTGTAACCATACAACTGAGTTTACAGTTAAAAATAGTCATTGCGGTTGTTTCGGTCATATCACAGGTTTTTAAATGCATTTGAAAACCGTTGTTTTGTTAACAATGAAGTTTTGATGTACATTGGCTAATCCGGATGTTTGGTAATATAAAATATGTTTGCATGCAGAAGAAGCCGACGTATCTTTAAACACTGACGTTTAAAAGTGACAATCTACCCGGATGTTTTGGTCATATCTCATGTTTTAGTATGCATCAGAAGCCATTGTAACCTTGAAAACGACGTTTAAGGTAAAAATGGCCAATCCATATGATTTTGTCATTATAAAAGCTTATAGTATGCATTGAAAACCATTGTTTACTAAATACTGAAATTTTAGTATACATTGGCCAATCATATCACAGTTTATAGTAAGTACTGGGTGCCATTGTAACCAAATAATTTAGTTTACATTATAAACTAGTTAGTCCGGATGGTTCGATGATAAAAAACGTCTGTAGTAAGTATTGGAAGCAGATACGACCAATTAATTGACTTTACAGTGTAACATGGCTTGTCCTCATGATTGGTCATATAAACAGGCTATATTATGTATCGGAAGCCGATGTTATAAAACCATTGAGTTTACAGTGTTCAATGGCTAAACCCGAATTGATTTTTTATAAGCCAATGCAGATGTTTATGTCGTATGTATGGTGAATAGAGGCGGTCGATGTTATATCTTCATACAACGAGATTAAAGAGTGAAATGACCAATCCGGATATTTCTATGCAAATGTCATCTGTATTTCGTTATTATTTAACAGGTTATAATATGTATTAGAATCTGTTGCAAAAACCCACTGTGCTAACATTATACAATGGCCAGTCCGGATGTTTTAGGGCATATTACAGGTTATACTTATATGTATTATGTGAGCAGTTATGCATTCAATACTGTTTTAAAGTTATACAATAGCCAATTCGAATGATTTTGTCATATAACAGTTTAAAGTAAGATTATGCATAGGCATTTGCTTTTACCATAACACCGAAAATTGTAAAATTAACACAGTGCTTGGTATCAATAACACTTCTTTCAAAAGGGAAAGCTGAATGTCTATATTATAGACTTGGCAGACACTGTTGGTCAGTAATATTATGTTTCGGACGCGGCTGCACAGCAGGAACGTTACCTAGCCTACGGGTAAATACGCCTCGGCTGACTGGAGTTATACATTAAGGTTATTCGTCCGATTATATCGCGGGATGTGGATAGGTTCCCTTTTGTTTTGAACGCGGAGAGGGTCAGGTCTGTGCACAGTGTTTTCATACCACACACTACCCTATCTTAACCCTTTTCAAGGGATCAACTTTGAGACCTTTAGGCGTTTTCTGAACCAAACTACATGTACTACTTGCATAATTTGATCTAAAGTTTGAAACGTCAAGCGAGTCTCCGCGCTTGACAATTTCAAATACACCGCTGATTTGTTCTCGGCATTGAACCATAATAAATATTCGGGTACCATGTATGCTAACCCATAACACGCGAAAGCTAAGAAAAAAATATGTTAGTTCGATGATTTGTATTCATTGTAGCTTTCATGAACCGTTTGCAGAACAACCAGTTGGTAATGCAATGAGTGCACTTAATTTAGTGTCAGGAGATATTTAAGATGTGGGTTTATACTCGTAGGTATATAAACTAATGTAACATATACTGATGCCTTTTAAAAGCAATTTAAGGTGGAACACTTCTAACTGCCTGATTTTCATATTCAGTTGCTGCTTTTTGTCCAGAGCGCCTTGCATCATTCTCCATTAGTTCGTATTGGCTTAGCCTTGAGTAACTGTTCTCAGTCTCTGAAAATTAAATACGTGATAAAATACATGTAAGTGATACAATTGTTACAGTAAAACGAATTGTTGTCCATTTGTTTTTGATAAATGTATTTATATAAAAGCTCCAATGTCAATGAGTGAGATGTATATCAAACGCAGTAAATTTTACAAAGTGTGTTTCGTTATGTTTTTGTAATATAGGTGCAACGTAAAACGAACAAAAGCTGTCGCTTTTGGCAAAATTGTCAATTTGAAATAAAACCTACATGTGTGTTCGTTTATCGCCGAACAAAATCTTCCAAATAACATCCCAAAACTATTGAAATTGATTCATTGATGACAACGAAATATACAGGGAAAAGTACCGAAAACCGGCATAGCTACCGGGAATTAAAATTAAAATACTTAAAAAACACGAGCACTTTCCAAATACATTGATGAGGATACATAGATGGACAAAGTATGATTACTTTTGTACATTCACATAAGCATGCAAAAAAAAAAACCCAACAACACTGGACACATAGTCAATGTGAGTTGAATTTATATCTAAATATTTTATGAGTACTCACGTTCAATTTTCGGATTAATAAAAGTAAGCGATTTAACAATAATTGTGAACAAGTCCATGTTGTTCACTTTTCGGTTCTCTATTTCAGGCATATGTTTGGCCGAATTGTCTCGCAAACCAGACTGGCAAGAAGCAGTACAAGTCATATATAATTTGCTTTTTGTAAAGTAAACGGCTATAAAATGTGTTTAAATGGTTAGCATTATATTTTAAAGGGAATTTTAAAAATCTTCAATGCAGTAGTAAATGCAAATAAACAAGTATTGATGCTCTGTGAGCCGATTTCTCTAAGGGCAATATGGCAAACCATCATATTTATCTGAAAACATAGCATATTGATTGAATTGTATATCTGTTAAATAGTCGGGTTTCGGACATTCCACATATAAAATAGTTAAGGTACAGACTATTATTATATAGTTTTAAATTACTCAAGTAGATACAGAATATAAACCTAAAAAATGGGGAGGTTTTGTAAAATGTTATATAAAAGCATCATTGTTTATTACTAACGAGTATCTTACCCGTCCTGTTAAGATCGTCATAGTCACAAACAGGCTGTAATACGGGCGAGGTTGGATGTCCCTGGCTGAAGTAAACACACAATTAACAATTATCATCACTACTCAAATAAGTGTTCCCTTGTGAGAAAAAATTATGCTAATTCTTAAACATTTATGTTCAATTATCAATTCTTCTAAGCAGGTACTAAGTTTTAGCGACCAGGTTTGAATGCCCATTTTGTTAGAACAACATTTCATTTTGTACCAAGAGAGAATCTTAGCAACTTCCAAAATCAAATGAAAAACAAATCAACTTTTCAATAAGTTTACAGGTTTTATGTTGTAAATGCCTTTTCGATTAAAATTGCTAAGAGGACATCCTGTTAACGGCTACGAGATAAATACTCACTTCTTTTGTCGAAAAAGCAAAAGCAGCTGAAGAACAATAATTCCAAGTCCAATTAAACTCCTATGACTATTCCAATTATCGGCAAATAGTTAGGTTCGCACTGGCATTTCGCAACTGTAAATATAAAAAAAATCTCTTAAATAAAAAAGACACGTCTGCATTTATCATACAGTGGTTACATTCACGAACTTGAAACAATACATTTAAAAGATAAAGATGTAGCGTTTTTTTTAAATACATATACATAGCTACAGTACGGGCAATGAGAAACCTTAAACAACTTGCGCATTCATTGCGAATCATCCGGTAACAACGCATCATCCGCGACAAATTTTGCGCAAAGCTACGCGGCACAGCGCGAGATTTCGTCGAGAGCATTGCGGATTATTTCACGACGACTCGTCGAATTATCGTGGCGTCCGTTGCGGCAAACAGATTAGGGGCAATAAAATATACTGCATGAACAAATACGTTAATACATATTTGTAAGTATTTGCAAGCATTGACTTAATTATTTTGGTATAGTGAATTTAAATTACGTAAAAAGGAAGTATCGTCCACGCTAAATATTACAGTTCAAATGTGTTTTTTCTCGAATGGATAAGATGATTCCTAAAATACTGACGAACATCTTAAACGTTAAACACGGCATGTTGCTTGAATAAGATCCCCGTTAACGGGGTGTTATATATTGTTTATTATGTATTTGTTAGAACGGAATCATGTTAGAATGAACTAAATTTCATTTTGTTTTTCAGGTACACGTACTGACGTGATCTCTTTTGTCATTCACACGAATAAATACGCGCAGTTGGTAAAGGGTTTACGGATTAAGTTTACATGTATCAAGTGACATTTTCTTCGTATAGCAATTAGTAAATAATCAACAGTGTAACTATTTAAATGCTAACAGAAAAGACCCCCTTTTGGACAAGACCTTTCTGCTAAGGGTCTTATTTGTTATTTATGGACATAAGGCTCTGCTATCAAGTTAAAGGTAGCTCGGGATTGCGACATTGATACAAGCTGTCGACACTTCCTACAAAGGTCGCGTTTATTTATCATGTAAAGGGAAACTATTAGAAACGGCGTTTAAAAACACAATTTAGAAACCTTTGAATCTGTTATTTTCGATGTTCTATAAACATGTTCTATAGAACGCTTGTCTTTTGTGTGCCTTTATTAACAATTATACAGCTTGGACCCTGGCTAGAGGGAGACCTCGTGTGTTTGCTCATTTTAATAAACTGTATACCTCCACCCATTACGAATATCTAATTTAACTAATGAGTATGGCACACCGTATTCTTTTCCTTATACGACTCTATAAAACAGTCAGTGATCCTATCTATAATATCTTACATCCGACAGGAGAAAACTGATCTTGGTCTACCCTGTTTGTAAAGGGGTGAAAGTGCGTATCTATGAGGAAAAGGGTTAAAACGTAATTTTATTGAAAAAACACATGCAAAAACAAGAATTGTCGAAGGACAATACAGCTCACCTATCAAGGACATCACAAATCAGAGCCTACTTCAGAACAGTTATAACATTAGATAAAGCCTCACAGTATGACATTATGTAACATAATACACATTGTACAATTATTGAGTTTTTGGACGTGACATATATGGTCATATTTTCATCATGTATAAGTGTGTGAAGTTTGAAAGCAACAACATACACAGTGCCTTAGAAAAAGCCTTTCACACAGAGGTTTAACCCGAATTCTTAGTTCAAAAAAGGGAATTCAATCAATATATACTCAAGTGTTATTGGACTTAAAATACCAGGTAATCTTATGACCTTGAATAAGTGTGTGAACATTCAAACAACACCATACACAGTTTTTGAGAAAAAGGCTTGCACGCAAAGGTTTAACCAGAATTCTAGGTCTCAATAGGGTGTAAATTCAGACTTAACATACAGGGTCATCTAATGACCTCAAAATAGTGCGTGAAGTTTCAAAGCAACAGTATAAATTGTCTTTGAGAAAATGCCTTTCATGCACAAGTTATACTAAGCTGGCAACGCCAAAAAGCTACGCCAACGCCAACACCAACGCCGTCGCCGGGGTGACTACAAAGGCGCCCCTTTATTTCGAATAGGCGAGGTACAAAGCGTAAAAAGTATTAAGATAGATATCTATACTGAAACGAAACGCAAAGTAAACTAATATGGAGTAACGTTTAAACGACTTTGTTTAAGATCATGAAAAGTGGTCATCTTATTATCTTATTATCTCGTTCAATGTTTACTTATCACGGTAATTTAAATTACCGAAACATGTAACGTACCGTCACACGGAGTGTAAGTCTTGAAGAGCAAAATATCCATGCAGAACAATTCTGATAAGTGTGTAAAAATCTGTTCAGATCATTCGATACTCTAGAGATTGACACACTGTTTTTCGTAGTTAAAACTCTGTTCTTATTCCCTATTGTAAAGAAACAGCTTACGGACGTTCAGAGGGGTCTGGCCATTGCATTGATAATGCAAGGTCAAAGGTAGCAGCAGGTTGCTATGCAGTTTGGCGTGAATGTTTCTACCATAGAGCGATTTATTCGTCGTGTTAGAGAAACTGGTAGGCTTGCCGACCGACTGCGAACGGGGCGTTCGCGCGTAACGAAACGACGTCAGGACAGGACTATCAGTCTTGCCCACCTGCGTAATTGCTACGTTATTACCACTGAAACTGCTAACAATACATAAGCCAATTATTTTCGTCGTATTCACCGCCAAACTGTGTGGAACCGATTACGTGAGACGGGTCTGCAATGTAGACGTTCATACGTTTGTCTCCCTTTAGTGCAACAACGTAACGTCACCACATTTTCCAACAAGACAATGCCCGAACTCATGTTGCGAGAGTTTATAGACAGTTTCTGGCGAATCATAACATTCAAACATTTGACTTGCTAGCCTGAAGTCCAGATTTGTCTCTCTCTTATTGAACATGTATGGGTCGAATTGGACAGGAGGGTAAGGCCTAGAACTGCTTTGTTGGAAGAGTGGAACAATATCCCCATGATCAAGATAAACGCCCTATGCATTCAATGCACAGGAGAATAAGGGCTAAGACAGCTGCAGGAGGAGGACATACCCGGTACTGAGAACTGTACGCCGATTTAAATTTACGATTTTGTAGGCTATCGCCAAATTGGTTCCAATAACTCTAGAATTAAAGGTCAAATTCCAGTGAAATCTTCAGAACTAATTCATTAAAGATAGTTCTCGATATATTAATTAACAAAATTTAACTTCATTCATATACATAACCATAAATTACCGCTAAATGTTACCCTGCGTTTCTTTTTCGTTTCAGTATATTTTATTGACTTTTACATCAGTACATCGTAAATCAGTAAATAAAACAATACAAAAAATGACATATAAGAAAGCAACAGAGTCATAGACAGAACAAAGTCTGCGATCTCAAATAGGTGTATTGTTAAAAGTTGACGTTATAGGAATTAGCTAATAATAATTTCTGACATCAATTTCGTAAACGCATGTTTTTCTGAAAGCGAAAAATAAATAAGTGTTAACAAAATAAAAACAAACCAAGCATACTATCGAACATGTTAATATAATTCATCGATACAAAAAAGCAAGGTCAAAGTTTCTGTTTTTACTCGCCAGTTCTTATAAAATATACTTTCAAGTACCTTTCTAAATCACCCGTATTAATCAGCAATTACAAACAGCTTGTAATCGGATCACACTCCCAGGTTACTCTTAACTTGCAAGCAAACTCCCACGTCCATGTTAACAAATAAGACCCAGATCATAAGGTCTTGTCAAATTAGGGTACTTTCTGTTTTCTATTATCTCCTTCTACAGTTTGGTTTTCCTGTTTGCTACGGATATACTAAATCGTTTTTGCCAATAAAAATCGCTTTCATTGGTGTATAATAAGCGTCGGAATATTGCATGAGCATTAACTAGGTAAATGAATAAAACGACAATTATTTCGTTCGAACATGATCCCGTTTCAATACGTTTTTTTCCTTTGTCTAACTCCTGTGTACGAGAACTACATCAGCCATGATTTACGTTGGTTGATATTTGTATTTTAGCCATCATTCATGTGGGTAAAACTTTTATTAGTAATTTAAAACATTAACTATACTTTAGTTATTATTAGAGCACATTCTTGAAAATGTAAAGGTTCATGTGCATGTAGTTACCTTAGTTACTTTGATTCAGCGGAGTTGTGCGAAATATCGCCACGAATTATGGCGATGTCTCGCGATGGATGTTCGCGAAGAAGTTTCGCCATGATGCGTAAGAGCTTCACCACACCAGAGCGACCGTTCGCGTTCGCGTATGTCGCGATGGTGTCGCGCTGGAGACCGCCCGCTAATAATGGCTGAATTTAATGGGTTCGCCTAGTCCGTACTGTATGTCCAGGTAAAATACTATAATGTCATCCTTGAGATTGATTAATTGATTTAAATAAATAGTATATGTGATATCTGAATGACTTTAAATTTCTTTTATTATCATAATTAAACATCGAACAAAGAAGCAGAGAATTCGAACACCAGGACTTCATCTAAGACTTCCGCTTTGCTACCGGACATGCTTTTGTCGATCGCATAATCGGTTCATGGTAGTTTGCGTTTCTTTTCATATGCATCACCACGATAACCAGTCACGCAATCAAATGTACAGTGCCCAGATCTCCTTACTACCTAGCCGTTCATAAAAACATAAAATTTTACAATCTCCTCTCATAGCAGTGTTATCACATTTGAAATATTGCCCGTTTAAAAGTTTACGAGCATTTACTGACTTAAACTAGATATACAGTACATGATGATCCATTTAGTCCATTATCTGGTTCATTTCATTTTTGACTGAGTTACAATATTCTCTAAACTGTCAGAGTGGCATATACAGGGAGTCGGCACAATAGATAACGAATTTCATTTGAGAACCTAAAATATGACTGAGAAGCTAAATTTGCCATACGTTTAATAAACTTCACTTACAACGTAGCCTAGTCTATGTGCAATAGGATATCGTTGTGGACCTTTTAATTTTCTTCAAAATGTATTAGCAATGAAACAGCCTTAGAATAAATCCCCGGAAATAATCTCTCAACGTGCTTTACAGTTAAAATGGACTCATGGAAAGCATGTTATTGCTACGGCAATTTAACGATTAATAAACGCAATTTCTAATATTTATTGAAAATGCTTTCCAAAAATTCCAAAAGGATTGTTAATAACGTTGTTTGGCTGCGATTTATATATGTAATATAGAACCGGTCCAAATGAGCGCATGATGCATGACACCCGGTTGAGACTTGAAACAATTCAATCATTATTTGAAGATGCCATAATAAAACTCAAAAACATGTTAAAATCTTGTTATGTAGTGCATGTGTTCATAGTCATGAACAAAAACAACAACATTATCACCGAACACGTGTAGTTTACTATGTGAACGTCCATCCACTATTTGTCATCGACAAATCAATATGTTTATTTCTGATTTTACTGTCGCAGTAGCTGAGGTACTGTTAACATTCCACTGCTCCGAAGGCATATCGGAGATGTCCTCCATTGATGGACATATATCACGAACGCGTCTAACGATATGATTTAATCAATTTGTAGTATTTAATGTGTACCATCATGCGTGTGATGTCATCCGCAGCAGTGCATATAATGCGTAAATGAGAAACCTTATATTAGGGGTCTGGTTTGTTTGACAGCAACATGTTTTTAGGGAAAGTGCGATAGTAATTGAAGACCGAAAGAGAGAGGGTAAAGTTTAGTCAGTCTTTGAAGTAAACCTAAGATACATACTTTTAATTTTTATTTAAGCTCGATTATGTTAAAATTCTATGTATTGAAGACACTTTTGAGTCCGATGCCTGCGTAGAAACAGGACTTGGTGTCTAATGAAGGTCAGGAGGGCCACCTTCAGATCTCGAACCCGCAACACCCTGACTACTTCCCTTCTTTGAAATAATAAAAGAATTAAAGCAATACCTACACCAAGAAAAGAATTTGTTCTTTTAGGAATTTGAACAATGCCTGTCTCGTGGGTAAAATTGTTTTGGTCATCGTGCTAAACTATTGCGCTATAGAGGCAAACACATTGTAGATGCCATTGGATTTGTAATGTAGTTATTGAATAAAAGTTACCTTAATCGGATATATGACGTTCATCCTTTTTTCAAAATAGTTATCTTAAGATAAAAAAAATGAGTTTCGATAGTGACACATTTACATAGCAACGTTAGGGTAAGTAATCCAGAATATGTTCAAAAATGTTAGAAATCTTAAAATACCAACTCAGTCATTGCTTTGGAGTAAGGAATGGCACCTCTGCAAAAGATTTTTTTCTATCTCTTCATAATAGAATCTGGAGCAGTATAAAAAAATAACAACATGATTTAGTATAGTCGACTTCATAATTTAGCGATTAAACCATATGCATAGACCATTTCAAAAAATGAAAAAACTACATTCTGTTTAGTTTGACCTTTGTTTGTACTTTAATACTCAGAATGCCCGATGGTTGCGTTTTTGTAGTTTGTCTCCATATTTTCAATGAAGTATTGTACTGGTGAGGGGGAACGAGAGGACTAAAAATTATCTGATTCCCCTACAGTTTCCATATATCTGTAGAAAATCTTCAGTAGTTCAATAGCACCAGTAAACGGTAAACCTTTTTCTCGATAGCAGAAATGAAAATTAACGTTCTGTCCCATATCATTCTTTCCATATCAGTTTGAATCAGCAGGTTATTTTTACTTAGCATTTAGAATAAGGCTTTATTAAGTATCGGATGATCTTTAAAAAAACTGATAAAAACACAGTGTACACACACACACACACACACACACACACACACACATGTAAATACTGGAATCGCTTAATACAATACTGAAACAAATGGATATTTGTGATACTGACACAGAACAATACATGAGTAGTAGATGTGCTTTGCAGATTACTGAGGTATGAGTTT
>JAULCC010242731.1:0-12540 GCA_032358795.1 Nuttallia obscurata | reverse complement strand
TAGCATCGTCACATGACATGATTTTATGGCCCTGAACAGGATTGGAGACTACAAATGTGAATGGCCAAGTTATGTTAACCACTGAGACTACAAATGTGAATGGCCAAGTAATTTTAACCACTGAGACTACAAATGTGAATGGCCAAGTAATTTTAACCACTGAGACGACACATGTGACTGGCCAAGTAATTTCAACCACTGAGACTACAAATGTGAATGGCCAAGTAATTTTAACCACTGAGACTACAAATGTGAATGGCCAAATAATTTTAACCACTGAGACTACAAATGTGAATGGCCAAGTAATTTTTACTACTGAGACTACAAATGTGAAAGGCCAAGTAATTTTAACCACTGAGTCATAAATCAAAGGTTAATGAGCTCTTAGATCTGGTTAATCAAGTTTGACCAAACTGAACTAAAATAGAATTTATATGAAATTTATTATAAAGGAGGGAGGGAAAAAGCTTGTCATTTTATGTAGTGAAAATTCAATGCCTTTAGCTCCCACTCACCCGTACAGGCTTCCTGGAGGGGTCTTTCCGTATTAAAGTCACGGGCAGTAGCCTTTGTCTCCGTGGTATTGGCAGAGAAAGGTACAGAAATGGATCAAATGTTATCGACACCTGCAAACACAGAATGGACAATAGTCGAGTTGTAAGAATGTCAGACAGACCATCATGACCCACCAGCATCTTTATGTGTTGTGGCACTTTATCCATTGGATCTACTCAGCAAACATCAAGAGTAAATCATGAGGAATCAGAGAGTTATTATTACAATCAATGCGAAACAAGCAAATGTAAGCTATATACTAAAATATTACAATTAAATAACAAAAATCATCCATTCTTTGTGAAAAAAATATATGTCCAGTAAGATATCTAGTGTGCAGTTAACAGTTAAGATTAGTTAACAGTTATCTTAAGAAAATCCTTGCAAGAAATAATGCATTTACATAACAAAGCTAACAGAAGGTTACATAAGCCCAATGAACATTTTGTAAGATGTCTTTATAAACATATTTTCTTTAACAGTGTTATTAAACAGGCACACTATAAGAATATACCTTTCCACAACAAGGGCAAACAAGTTTGGACTTGTACTGGCCCTGAAAATAGTCCACCACAAATGAATCATTTCGTTTTTTGTGTACAGCCCAGGCTTCGGCAGCAACAACTTCATCCGGTCTACCACAGTCCTCAACTGTCTCTGTATATGGCTTCTTCTTTATACGATTCAAGTCCTGAAATAATTATGGACAAGAAGTATATATTATCATGTACTCTTATAAAAGCTTCAATGAGATACTGAACAAAGTCAATTCTGTAATAAAGTCAAAATTTAATTTTGACAATGAAAGTTTTAATTTTCAGAAAATACTTATTCTCCAATTTATGAATCTGCTTGCTTAACCCTTTTGCTGCCAGGAACCTATATATAAGATGTTGGTCCATTTGCCTAGGGCCTTTTTGAAGATTTTCACAAAAGTGATGGTGAATTTAAAATGAACTTAATACATAGTGCCTTTCTCAATAAAAACCTATATAACTTATACTTTTCTGAAAGGAAATTGAACAATCTAACAAGTTATTCTTTTATTATTATACTTTTGTTTCATAGCAAGCAATAATACCAGTAGAATCAAAATATATAGGGGGAAAAATCAAAGTTTTGAAGAAGAAAAAAAAAAATTTCAACCGGTATACACATTTTATAAGCTAATACATGAGAATAGTGTACGGGTAAATTAACAAAAACTGATTTTCTAAATAAGCAGAAAAAATCAGTTTAATTATGCACATGAAAAATCTATTGAAAGACACAATTTACAGGACTCAAAAATGATATTATCAATATGCATGTAAGTATCTTTAAGATGTACAAAAAAAAAAAAGCCACTTTGTTACAGACCTGTGGTATGCAACCAAGATACTGATTGATTTATTCTATTTAGGATATATTTCTTGCATTATATTTTCTTTGTTATGAGAGGGTTGGTTTTTTTGTGGTTTTTATTTAAGTATTGAAAGGTGCAAACCTCATGGAGTCCGTCCAACAAAAAGGCCAAAAACTCCTGCGAATCATGTTGAGCAAACCCAGTGAATTGACTAGCTTTCTGTGCAACCAAATTCTGGTGGAAAAATATAAATCAGATATCTTAGCAACATGTATCTACAGCAAACTGCATCACCAAATTTTGGGTACATTAGATATAAATTTCACACTAAATTTCTAATGGCTAAAGAATAAATCATCTCTGAGAAAAAAATAAATTCTAATTTCACAATAATAAATCCAAACTACTAAAACAGGACATTTTCTTATTATTTTTTAAAACATTGAAAAATTTCCTATCAGAAATATTGTGAAATTTCTTACAATGTATGAGGTCTTAAACTTTAAAGTTCTACAAGTAAGTATTCCAATTCACTACATAGCTATATATAAAAAAAAACACTTTTCTTATCTTCAACAAATTTCTAAAAGCTAGAGCAATCAAACACATCTTATTTGTCCAATGTGTCTAATGAGTTGTGAACAGCAATATCACTGATAGTTCTTTAACGTGTATGACCAAGTTTCAATGCTACATACCTTTAGCTTAGCTGGAGGAAATGAGTAGTGTTTACCAGACCAGAGTACCTTCATCAACACAGCAAAGGACACTGCCAGCTTACCACCACTACCCAGTATATTGTCTGTGTTCAAATCATTCTTGAAATCTCCATCTGTAAAACAGAAGTTTTGATTCAATCTTGATTTAAAATCACCGAGTTTACAACAATACTACCCTTTTATTATTACATGCAATATCGTACAACTCTCCTCAGACATTCACTAACATTAGGTACAAATCAGATTGGCTAAAACACCAACAACAATCCACTTAAAAGTACCCAAGATAATTACCAATAAAGTAGTCCCTAAACTCCCGTGTGTTAGCCAAACATTGCAGAACACCGTTCATGAAGCACGTGTTGCCAAGGTTATCCAGCCCTGTGAAGCCTGGGGTGACTATCTGTTCTGACATCTCTAGCTGCTTGTTCAATGGCTGAACTTTGGCTGTTGGTTTCTGCTACAATAAAAAATACAGTCTGTATACAGAAGACATAAAATAGTTTTTTTGAAATCAGACTAGGAATATTGCTGAACATGATTTTCAAAGTTTTCCATATTAAAAAGAAATACATAAGAGCTAAAGTCGAGCATGTATAATTTTTCAGGGGAGAAGAATTTTTTGGTTTTCACTAATTTTAAGTCTTTGTAAAACAAGAGATCCCTGGGGTAAGGCCAAATCTGACCAAATGATCACCATTTGAACAAACGTGGTAGAGGACCTGTATATGTTATTCCATTACATAACTTATCTCTATCAAGTATGGCTCTAGAAGAGAAGATTTTGCAAAATAATATGACCCTGTGGCTTGTCATATCTAACCCTAGGGTAATCAAACTAGATAAGGACTTCTAGGGCATGATATAGGCACAATATCTAAATTCTACCATTTGTACTTTTGGAAAAAAAAAAAGATTATTTAAATTTTCAGGAAAACTGGCTCTTCACCTGAAAGATCTCTTTTGCTTGAGGTTTGCTTTTTGATTGGTCAACGTCAGCTTTCTCCTTGACATCAGTCTCCATATCTGAGGCTTGTTGCATCTCATCAAACATCGGCTGTTTGGAAGACATGTAGGCTTTTGGAGAGGCTGTTGAAACCTTGTTGATGGAAACCCAAGACCCAGATGAGGATACGGCTGGATCTAGCAAAAAAATCAACAAAATACTGTTAGCACTGTAGCTTGTCACAGAAACTGTCAATAACGAGCGACAGCCGTCTGCACAAACTATAATAAAACTAAAATATCATTTAGAATTTAGAATAGAATTCATAAAAAAGAAAGATGGTTGGATAAAGGCTGAGCATAAAAGCTTACTGAAGTACACAAAGTATATGCATATAAGCTAACAGAGAAGTCTTATTTAAATTTAAATGGAATAGCCTACAGCTGTTTACAGATTTTGATGAAAGCAGACAGTCTTCGTTTACTTCAATGAAGTGGTAGCAGTGAAGAGACTTCCATACCTTTACGATTTAAAGCTTCCAGATCTCCCCATCTTCCAATCTCTTTCTTAGCCAGGGATAGCTCAATGTAAGATGGCGTCACTTTGAATTTACATTTCTCTTTGACCACTTCATTCCTACAAGATAAATTCATTGTACATATATGTTTTAATGTTTTACAGCCAATGGCATTGCATTTGTTGATTAATAAATCAGTTTGAGTCATGTTGAGTTGAGTTAATGAGATATATCTGAGTTTGAGAAGCACATATACGAGGGTTGTCCCAGTAAATCATGGACTATGCTTATATCTTTTTTATCTGACGTTCAATCGTTATAATATTTTGTATGTATCTTCGGGCATTTAATTTCAATATAAATTTGAATGAATGATATATTTCGATATTTACTTTGTGCATGAAACACGATTAATAGATCCAAGGTATGCGCACCCGGAGCAGCCCAACAAATAGATCGAAAATTGTTTCCTGCGCATTAGATAAATTTTTTCCAAACTTTTCAACAATTTAGCGCAAAATATTATCAGCTGCTTAACATGACGTCATTTTAAAACTATTTCGAAAGATTTCGACCGTCAGGCATTATCTCTAGAAAAAAAAACACTGTTTTGCGTGATTTCTGTTTAGATTTCACATGTTGAAATAATGGCGACATTGGAGGAGGAGAAAGCCTGCTGAACAGCGATTCAGTTATGTGTACAAACCAACTTGACTCCAACGGACATATTTATGAAGCTTAAAAGCACAGACAGATACAGTGATGTTACAAGAAGTCTGGTATTTAAGTGGCATGGTCGATTTAGTGAAGGTTGGAAGAAAAGTACACAGCTTGGACGAAAACCCTACAAGTACGTAAGTCACATAAAGACCGCAAAAGAAGTCACTGACGGCGATAGGCAGAAGACAGTAAGAGAAATTGCCAAACACACTGGGGTCAGTAAATCTAGTGTCCATTGCATATTAAAATCAAACTTAAAAATGTTGCATGTGAGCGCCCGATGGGTCCCTAGGCTACTTACGGAGGAAAGAAAAACTGACCTGAGTTGCCGCTTCGAGGACTATATAATGTCATCAACGTCGCCATTGTGCACCGCGTCAGTTTACCATGTACTTTTAAATTATGCATAGATATGGTATTACTAGATATATTTTGATGTAATTTTGTGTGTACACTCTGAATACATGTATATTCTATTGGTAAAACTTAAAAGCATATATGGCAGTTACTTTATCTGCAATAAGCCCAGTTCACGATTTACTGGGACAGACCTCGTGTATACAAGTGAAGCATTAATTAAAGGTGTACTAGTAGCATCAAGTTGCTTAAAAAACATATGTATGACAGAGTAACAGAGTAACTTTTGCTCAATTATCATTTTGTTATCAGGATTAGCAGAGATAAATAATAATGAATGATAATCTATCTGTAAAAATTTACAAACATATATCATATACATTACATCTATTTAAATAGAAATACATATTTTATCTGATACTGCAATGAATTAAAATGTTATCATATATGTGTTTAGAAACAAATTACTGGTGCTTTTTCTTTATAACAAATAAAATGTTAAGTGTATTTATGTGATTTTAAATATGAAATTATGTATAAACCCAGCTTATCTATAGATGAGCATTAATCAGACCCTAATCATTTGACATTTGGCTTGCTTCAGGTTCATTTTTTAATGCATTCAACAATTTTTTTATGTACTCAAAACTGCAAAAATAGAAAGCCAATACTCAAGTAAGATAAGATAACTTTAACACAAGTCAAAGAGTTGAAGAATTTGCCTTCTGAGTTCTAAAACTGTCTCTCTAAATTGTAAGCTAGATATATTCTGATGGTTCATTGACTAATAAACTTTGCAATGCCACTCTGCTGCATTTTTTGTACCATTTAGTTGTAGTCAATTGCACATCTTTTATCGTTTGGTAGGAAAAGAGCTCAATTTTAAGTTTTTGCTCAATCTCATCTCACAAAATTGGATATTTACCATACTTCCATGGTGTTTGTTTAACTGACACTCTAACATTTTATTTTTAACAACAGATAATTATGTTTACAATGTATAAGTTCATACATTATCTGACTGAATTTTCATTAAATTGTGTGAAATTTTCTTGAAACAAAAGAACATAAGAAATGCATTCAAATATACCTTTTTTTTCACTTTCAGATGATGCAAGTGGCTTGTAATTCAACCCACATTTTCATATTGAAACAGATTTGTGAGCACTAAATTCAAGCCCTGATGTACTATTGCATAGACCATACTATTTTGCAAACTTATTGTCATCATACCTGAGTTTAACTTGCCAGCTGAACTTAGTTTCCTCTGTGGCCTCTTGATGTAACCTCAGGAAATCTGCACTACTCCAAAAAAGAAGAGACATTACATTAACCCTTAGCCTGCTCAGCGCGACCATGATAGAATTTGCAAACAACTTGGATCCAGATTAGATGCCGGGTAACTTGATGTCTAATCCGGATCCAAGCTGTTTGACACTCAGCCAATTGTTCCTCCAAATATTAGGCGAATCCAATGGATTTTAGATCCAGGCAGATGACAATTTAAGCAGCCGACAATTTTTTCAGCAGGCTAAGGGTTAAAATCAGAAACAGAGCAAACTCAAATGTGATGCCAAATTCTAATAGATGTCATAACTGCAAAGGCTTAACAAAAGAATGGGTTAGCAGAAGAAGTCACTTTTTCTCTAGGGGTAATTGGATACTATAAGAAATTTTATTTGTAATATTTGGACTGGTTTATTTTCTAAGCCATTAACTTTGAGGACCGACAGAACCAAGGATTATCTTATTCTTGGTCATAGACCCACTGCTGTTTTCAATGAAAAACTTGTCGGTTTATACTTGTGGAGATACTGGCCCATTTATTCAGCACATATGTTCAGGTACATCAACTGACTGCCTAGATATATGGTAAGTGAAATATTCTTTTAAAGGCATATACCATAACAGAAAAGCAAAATAAAAAAGTTTAAACTAAACTTAAAACACACTGAATACCACTGGTACTCATTCCACAATAAATCTATGAAATTTATTTTCTATTTCTCATTGTCATTTTCATTTTTACAAAGTCACTGATACTTCAACTTACGTTGTTTGAAACTTCACTTTGAAGGTAGTCTCCTCATACTTGACGTAAAGATTGTCTTTGTTCACCCCCTTCACGTATATGTGAACAACAAAAGTGTCATCCTGCAAAAAAATACATTTTTACAAAGTTAACCTTTTCCTAACAATAATATAAATGAAAATATTGCCCTTGTTTAAGTATCAAATAATGTAAACTTTCTATTTTAATAGTTCAACCATGTTGAAAGCCAATGGCTTTAATACAGAAACACTTTCGAGTCCTACAGTATGTGTGCTCTGATTGGCACATGAAACCACAACCTCCTGAGTGCCGACACTGTAACACACACAATCACATCCTCTCTAACGGTGTTTGGATTTCTCATTAATCCATTCTAATGTATGCTCATCTCCTAACCATTCTGCTCTTTAAGACTTAATACATGAGTATGCTGAATATAATACAGAAGTTTTCTACTTTTTCATTTTGATCTTAGTAGAGTTATCCTAACCTAACAGGGTTTTTTTTTGCAATACATCAGTTTTTAATTTCATTTTACTTTCAACACTTTCCCCAACAGTAAAACTAAAATGTTATATTCTCAAACTAAATTGTTCTACAGACAAAATGAATGATAGAAGGGAAGCAATACTTAAAGCAGTTGCTTTACTATTCAACACATATGCCAGAGAGTGCAACAAATATTAGTACATTCATTGAAATATTTGAAGTGAAAGTTAAAGTGAAAATGAAAAAGTAAAATAGTACAAAATTGTAAGGAAAGTTCTCTACTGAATATTATGAAAGTTACAAAATAAGGGAGAATAATTCTTTCATAGTCAAAAACATTTTTTGTCAAGTTTTAATTTACTCTTCATATATTCACAATTGCCAGGTCACATCCTTGGTAGTTTATTCAACCTTATAATATTTGTCTTTGTGACTGGAAGGTATTCATCTCTAGATATTAAACATACCTTAAATAAGAAAAATAAAGAAAAGAAATTGAAAAATGAAAGAGTTAATTTTGTAAATACTACTTGCAGATTCATGGTTATTGTTTCTGGAGCAGGAAAAGTAAATAACAAATGGTAAACTTGCCTTTTCAATGTAATCATGTTTGATATGTTGAAGATCCATCACAGGTTCTGTAATGACAAATGTTGACAAACAAGTAACACACATTTGTAAACATGTTATCACAATAAACAGATGATCATTGGTTTCTTTGGTCCTAAAACTATCTTAAAGCTTAAGACTCTTTTTAATTTTCAAAAAGCTCATCATCTGTTGTTTCACATATATAACCAATTCATGTCACATATAAAATATCATAACACAATGCAGGACGAGTTTATTAGATCTGTGTCATCACACAACCAGCAAGTAAGAATAATTGACTAATTGGTCTAGGCAGGTGTTGCAAACAGTTAAACACAATGGTCAACTGTTATGCTGATGCACAACATTCACTCAGCACTGCTTGATTGCAGCTGGAAATGGGTAATCAAATCCCTGTCATTTATGCAGGATAGCCAGATACTGACAAGAGATTGTCTACCAGACTACTGGCCTGTCATTTATGTAGGATAGCCAGATACTGAGTAGAGATTGTCTACTAAACCACTGGCCTGTCATTTATGCAGGATAGCCAGATACTGACAAGAGATTGTCTACCAGACCACTGGCCTGTCATTTAGGCAGGATAGCCAGATACTGACAAGAGATTTTCTACAAAACAAACCACTGGCCTGTCATATATGCAGGATAGCCAGATACTGAGTAGAGATTGTGTATCAGACCACTGGCCTGTCATTTATGCAGGATAGCCAGATACTGACAAGAGATTGTCTACCAGACCACTGGCCTGTCAATTATGCAGGATAGCCAGATACTGACAAAAGATTGTCAACCAGACCACTGGCACTACACAAGGATGTATATAGTATAGCTAAGTCTACATTCTTGATTTGAGGAAGGGATATATGAGTAGAAGTTGCTAGAGCATTTCACTGATTTAATCTGCACTAAAAATGGCACTGCCTGCCTTAAAGTTAACACTGCCTGCCCTACAGATAGTACTTACTGCCTGCCTTACAAATGGTACTTAAGTCTGTCTTACAGATGGTACTTACATCCTGCCTTATAGATGGCACTTACTGCCTGCCCTACAGATGGTTTGACTGCCTGCCTTACAGATGGCACTTACTGCCTGCCCTACAGATGGTTTTACTGCCTGCCCTACAGATGGTAGTTACTGCCTACTCTACAGATGGTACTTACATCCTGCCTTATAGATGGCACTTTCTGCCTGCCCTACAGATGGTTTGACTGCCTGCCTTACAGATGGCACTTACTGCCTGCCCTACAGATGGTTTTACTGCCTGCCCTACAGATGGTAGTTACTGCCTACTCTACAGATGGTACTTACATCCTGCCCTACAGATAGCACTAACTGCCTGCCCTAAAGATGGTTTTACTGCCTGCACTACAGATGGCACTTACTGCCTGCCCCACAGACGGCACTTACTGCCTGCCTTACAGATGGTTTTACTGCCCTACAGATGGTTTTACTGCCTGCCCTACAGATGGTAATTACTGCCTACTCTACAGATGGAACTTACTGCCTGCCCTACAGATGGTTTTACTGCCTGCCCTACAGATGGTAGTTACTGCCTACTCTACAGATGGTACTTACATCCTGCCCTACAGATAGCACTAACTGCCTGCCCTAAAGATGGTTTTACTGCCTGCACTACAGATGGCACTTACTGCCTGCCCCACAGACGGCACTTACTGCCTGCCTTACAGATGGTTTTACTGCCCTACAGATGGTTTTACTGCCTGCCCTACAGATGGTAATTACTGCCTACTCTACAGATGGCACTTACTGCCTGCCCTACAAATGGCAATTACTGCCTGCACTACAGATGGTAATTACTGCCTGCCCTACAAATGGTAATAACTGCCTGCCCTACAGATGGCACTTACTGCCTGCCTTACAGACGGTCTTACTGTCCTACTGATGGTTTTACTGCCTGCCCTACAGATGGTAATTACTGCCTGCCCTACAGATTGCACTCACTGCCTGCCTTATAGATGGCACTCACTGCCTGCCTTAAAGATGGCACTTACTGCCCAAGAGATAGTAAGTATCTTAATAATATTTGCACAGTACACATATATTTTTACCCTCAGTTGACAAAAAGTGAAGCTTGCTCTTGTTTAATAACAAACCTTCTTCCTTATCGACTATACAGTCTTCTGTTTTGTCATCAGGCTCTTCTATCTTCTCTGGTGGTTCAAGATCATCCTCTTTGTTAGGGGATGCCTGGTTGTAAGACTGAGTGGTGGACTCAAGATTAGGTTGGTCCTCTTCCTTGGTGTCCAGTGTAGTCTCAAGGCTGGGTTCAACCTGTATTTCTTCTGTAGATGGCTCAGGCAATATTACCTCTGCCTGTCAATGCAGTTATTAATTGTAAATGTGATATTTGAAATGCATGTATCGGAAACTTTGCTGAAAATCTAGTTTCTATTCCACCTTGTGTTAGTTAATTTTACTCACAATCTTTTTACATGAGAGCTTTTATTTCCAATTAATTAATTATAACTTTATTAAAATTCACTCAGATTATACAAATATTGGAGGAGGTGATAACAGAATTTTGATAGTATGAATTGATGAATGTTAGGCAATTATATTCATCAATCTTAGGTTTGTCTTTATTGAATGATGGAAAAAAAGGCCTACAGACAATAACTTTAAGTACCATAGCCTCTTGATTAATGGTTAAGTTAAAAGTAAAATTAAACTATTCGACCTGTTGAAACTTGAAACCCAAGACAACTTAAACATGTATTTGTTTGAAAGCAACATCATAATGAAATGAACATGATGAACTTCTCAGAACTTTTCGAAATAACCATACAAAGCAAAACTACTGACCTCTAAATGTTGCCATAGCTTTTGTTTTTTCTTCTTCATGTGTAAAGTTACTTTCTGCTTCTTCACTTTAACTCGACTTTGCTCCCGGAATATTTCATCAGAAAAAACCCAAATCCAGTTTCTGCCATCTGTATAAATACTTAGGGATATCAACAAATATTCTTCAAATGCATTGAACCTAAATTGCTGAATAATATTTTTTTCCCCATACTATCTGAATGATCTCGTAAGAAACATCTATTAAATCCTTTTCTTGTAGAATGATAGACATTTAGCAATACTGGTTATGTTTTATCCATGGTATCTGTGCATATCAGTTACAATAATTGATTGCATGTTTGTTAGCTTGTTGTTGCCTCTTTCAAGAATATCTTGTTTGTATCAAGGTGATAACCTGAAAGGGTATTCACCATCAGTTTTTCTTGGGAGGTTCTCAAGTCTTTAAATGTCATCCTCATTTACAAAATTGTGCAATTTAGATTAAAAAGCCTCTCACGCCAACAGGGAACCAGTTGGTAGGCCCTAAAGTTTCTCACCAAATACTGACAGTTACCAAGGTGCTCATAAGGGTATAGAATTTGCTTCCAAGTGGCATCTGATGAATCTCTTAGTTTTAACCATAAACAAGAGGACCATGATGGTCCTGTAAACCCTCACCTGTATATCTCCATGTAAGGAAACTGGCTCCACCCCCTGGTGGCCATGTTTTTGAACTAATCCAAATACTTTCAAATTTTTTTGTAGAGAGTCACTAAAGAAACACTTACACCAAATAATTTTCAAATCTGGCCACTAGATTTTGAGAAGAAGGTCCTTCAAGTTTTTCCTGTTAGTTGCCATGGCAACCAGAGTTCTGCATGAAATCAAATTCTAAGATATTTTTTTGTAGAAGTCCACCTACAGATCATTTCTGTTAAATTGATTTGAAATTGAACCAGTAGTGTAAGAGAAGAAGATAGTTAAAGTTTTCTATATAGCTATATAAGGAAAACTGCCCCCCACCCTGGCGACCATGTTTTTTAACATATCAATATTCTTTGAACAATTTTGATAGAGGTCCACCCAAGTATCATTTCTGTAAAATTATGTTGAAATTGGACCAGCAGTTTTGAGAAGAAGATTTTTTCTTTAAGTTTTCTATATCGCTATATAAGGAAAATTGGCCCCTCCCCTGGCAGCCATGTTTTTTGACATATCATTATTTTTTGAACAATTTTGGTAGAGGTCCACACAAGGAGCATTTCTGTGAAATTATGTTGAAATTTGACTAACAGTTTTTGAGAAGAAGATTGTTTAAGTTTTTCACTTCGGTTGCCATGGCAACCCGAGTTCTTCATGGAATGGAATTCTTTGAACAATTTTGAAAGGGGACCATCCAAGGAATATCCCAGCCAAGTTTGATC
>JAULCC010242620.1:0-12541 GCA_032358795.1 Nuttallia obscurata | reverse complement strand
TTTGGCATAAATGTTCCTTGGATGACCCTCTCAAAGGACTGTTCAAATTATTTTGATCTGTAAAAAAACATGGCTTCTAGGGGTTAAGGCTATCATATTCAGGTGAGCGCCTCTAGGGCCATCATGGCCCTCTTGTTAGTAAAATATTATCAATTTTCCTTTTTTTGCATCATACTTAGTCTCTGTAGATTACATTCTTTGTTAAATGATTGTTAATTATCCCTTTAAATGCTAGAAAATAATTGCCCGTGGTTTGTATTAGTAAAGTTGTTAGGTAAGTTTCCTATTTTATTTTTTGGTGTGATAATGGCTCACTAAGTGTTACATATGTTAAGTTAATATTTTTGTTAATTTGTCTCTTTACAGGATGATTGGGAAAGCTGGGAATAGAGAACCAAACAATGAGTTATTGAAGAGACATATTGGATGACTTTTTCATATAACCATGGCTGTTATACATTATCATAATTGCATGTTACATCTGGTAACCACTGCCATCTTTATTTCCTTGGGAACAGTATATCATATTATATATATATATATTGGAAGTACATGAATGTACAGGTACACATAGTACATGAAACATTGGATTTCTTTTACACGAATTAAGAATTTGAAGGAGGTGAAGATTTTAGTGAAGTTGATAGACACCGGTAATGCTAAATCGTGTTGAGCAGTTTAAAAAACAAGATCTTTTCATACAGGTTTTCTGTTTAAAATATGTTTGTACAATTTGTACACACAAAATAAATTCAACAGACAAGCCAAGTGTTTGGGCCTTCTGCAAATGGGTAGGCCTGAGATTTTTTGGCTTTGATATTTAATGACAAACCATGTTTGTAGATCTTTGAAGTCTCCGAATCAGTACATGAACTCCATATTTCCAGGGCAAGAACACAAGAACAATGAGAAACAAAATTTTCAGACAAACATTTTATCTTAGTATTAGAACCAGATTAGATCGTAATAACATCAGTTTGGAAATAGAATTGTCTATTTTTGGCTCATTGCCTGCAAAATGAGACATGGCTTCCAGTTTACGAAGGGCATGTGCTTTCCTATTTTTCCAGTCTTGCTGATAGTTTTTTTTGCCAATTATGAGCAAGTGAATGTATATTAATGGATATTTATCTAGAGATTAACATGTATATACTTTAAACAATCATAATTACTATATGTTATGCTTCTGATCAAAGGTCAATGGGCTTCTATTATCTGGCATTACAAATATTATTATTTGACATGGCATATGGAACCAGTACAAACTAAACATGTGTCTTATATTTGAAATATCTTATCTCAATTGTACCTAGTTTATCAATGTGTATTATGTTTCTGACTAGTAATGGAATGGCATGGGTCTGATTTTAATGTGATTGTGATATACTCGCACCTCTTATTCCCGCAGTACTTATCATTTAAGTTAAAAATATTTAAGCTTAAAATCACTTATCTTAAAAAAATCTGACAGTCATGCCTTTTTTAAAATCTCCTGAAGGATACCCAGCTACCAATAACCTGTTTTATGTCAGTATTCCAAATGAAATAGATACTGATGAACAAGTCTCTACTGACGCCATATTTAAAGGTTGATTCTCATATTTCCGCGGTATTTGTAAACACTATGCTGGCATAAGAAATACACTTGTTTGTGTGCAATTACTGCACTATCATAATAATTACACATTTTTCCCACCATTTTCTTGTATCGGTTTGTCACGGATGCAGAATTGGATTTTAACAGCTGTTTCAACTGCACCCATGTAATTGACTATTTCAGATAGTATTTTCTATGGGTTTTATTGCATGGGCAAGCTTAAGTGCAGTCATCTTGATTCAGAACATTTCTGTGAATTTGATTGTGTACAGATTTCACTGCCAAGCGAAAGTAGGTGACATCAGGGGTACAGTAGGTGGTGCGGTGATTTATTGATAGCGGAAATTCGGACTGGGTACCGCAGAAATATGAGGCGCAAGTATACAACTTAGTTACACTGACTTTGATTTGTCAGTTTTGTTCGTAAATGGACCAATATGATTCGAAGAAACATTTTTAATGGTTCTCCTCATGTTACGGTAATTGGAAGATTTGTCAGACTTCTATCATATTGTCAACAATATAGACACAGAATGTTGCATAATTGCATGTCAGTGGGTGTTTTTTTTCTCTCTCAGTTTTCATCTAAATTGCCAATGTTTGCCTACAGTCAGATTGTTAAAGATTATGTTTTTATGTATGATTAAGTATTTAATTAAATGCACTTGGAAGGATTGTACTGTTTATGCTCTTTCTTGTCTGATATCCAAGGGACTTTTTCAGTTGGTAGTCATATTACCATTGCCTTGTAGCAATTCTTATAAATGTTGTAACCTTTATGCAGGATTATCCAATGGTGTGAACAGTTGATGCTCCAATGAAATTTTGAGGAATGTTTGGTTCAAATCCATGTAATGGTTTCCAATATAAAATAAACACTGAAGCCAAGTCCAGAGGAAATAGAGGATAATTGTATTTTTCAGTGAAAGATAAGAATTTTTTTCATTAAGTGGAAAGCAAAGGCTATATTTTCACGAATGTGAAACCAGGAGTGAAAATTTGGCCTTCGCCCATCCACGAGATGAAAAAAATTCTTATCTTACACTGAAAAATAAAATTAATTATATTTCTTATATGCTTGTAAAGATGTTAAAAGGTAATTTAGTGACAGATCTGAAGGTACTGAACGTAAATTGATGCGAAAAGGCATAAAGTTTTCAATGTCAGATTATGCATCATCACCGTTTGCAACCAGGTGTCTTATCACGTAGCACAGGGCTACCTTACGAAAAGGGTTACAGCAAACCGTACGAGTGAAATTATACCTTATAATTTCACCAGTAGATTATAAGGTTATAATTCACTGAGAAATCCCTATAATTCATTGAAAAGTGTATAATAATTATTTGGCCACTTCTGTGTCAGAAAATGAGTCATTGGTTCATGTTGTACATGTGGGTTTTACAAGCTCAGTCTCTGTGGTAACTTGTATAAAACATACTTGAGCATGGACTCATTCTGAGAAAGACAGGACTATGTTTGGCCCACATATATATCAAATTAAATGTTCAGAGTTAAAAAAAAAAGCAATGAAATGCAGTAAGTATTGAGCATGAGCTTTAAATACTTGGGACCTGACCAGTTTCACCATGTCAAATTTAGTTTTAAATACTTGGGACCTGACCAGTTTCACCATGTCAAATGTAATTTTGATCACACATTCTGGGGCTAGCTAGTTCACCCTCAAAGCATTTCTTGTTGCAGTACATGCATAATATATAATATAATATAGTATAATAAAGATCACCTTCAAACTATTATTAAAAGTAGTATAATGGATAACAAAAAACAGATGTGTATATGATATTTATCCTTTAATGCATAACTTGTATATTGCATATTGTAGTATCATGATCAACATAAATGGTAGTTTATATAAATTCTGGCTAGCTTTTAACATTGTTACAAAAGGCCTGTATCAAAATACATACAAAACTAAAAAAATTTGAAATGGTTCTGATTAACAAATGAATGAGATGCCACATTTAAATCAAAGCAATGAAATGTCACCATAAAGAGGAAATGTTATACAAACGGACAGGTTATTGCATCATGATTAAACAGTTATTAGGTAAAGCAAGGCATACTAGATAATGTAAATATTTGCATATATGCATCTATACAGACTCATTTCAAATCATCAACTTCAATGGTTTTTACCCTGAATTGATAATATCAGATTTAGTAATTATACAGCTTAAACAGACATAAAACCTTAATCTTTACAATAATGGTTGCCAAGTTAAAATCTGAGAATTGTGCTTACAGATAATTGTCCTAACAGTAAGTGGGCTCACACACTCTAAGAATTGTCCTAACAGTAAGAAGGCACACACACTCTGAGAATTGTCCTAACAGTTAGTAGGCACATACACTCCACTCTGAGAATTGTCCTAGCAGTTAGAAGGCACACACACTCTGAGAATTTTACTACAATAGGCAGTAGGCACACACACTCTGAGAATTGTCCAAACAGTTAGTAGGCACACACACTCTGAGAATTTTACTAACAGTTAGTAGAAATGTCCTAACAGTTAGTAGGCACACACACTCTGACAATTGTCCTAACAGTAGCACACACACTCTGTGAATTGTCCTTACAGTGGGCACTGACACTCTGAGAATTGTCCTAACAGTTAGTAGGCACACACACACTCAACTCTGAGAATTGTCCTAACAGTGGGCACACACACTGAGAATTATCCAACAGCTAGTAGGCACACACTCCACTCGAAAAATTGTCCTTACAGTTAGTAGGCACACACTGAGAATTGTCCTAACAGTTAGTAGGCACATACTCTGAGCATTGTCCTAATAGTTTGAAGGCAAACACTCCACTCTGAGAATTTTACTAACAGTAAGAAGGCACACACACACTGAGAATTGTCCTAACAGTTAGTAGGCACATACACTCTGAGAATTTTACTAACAGTTAGCAGGCACAAACACTCAACTCTGAGAATTGTCCTTACAATTAGTTGGCACACACACTCTGAGAATTGTACTTACAGTCAGAAGGCACAAACACTCTAAAAATTGTCCTAACCATTAGAAGGCACACACACTCTGAGAATTGTTCTTACAGTTAGTAGGCACACACACTCTGAAATTGTCCTAACAGTGGGCACACACACTGAGAATTATCCTAACAGTAGGCACACACTCCACTCGAAAAATTGTCCTTATAGTTAGTAGGCACACACACCATGAGAATTGTCCTAACAGTTAGTAGGCACATACTCTGAGAATTGTCCAAACAGTTTGAAGGCAAACACACTCCACTCTGAGAATTGTCCAAACAGTGAGTAGGCACACACACTCTGAGAATTTTACTAACAGTAAGAAGGCACACACACACTGAGAATTGTCATAACAGTTAGAAGGCACACACTCTCTGAGAATTGTCCTTACAGTAAATAGGCATGCACACTCTGAGAATTGTTATAACTGTTAGAGGGCACACACACTCTGAGAATTGTTCTAACAGTTAGTTGGCACACACACTCTGAGACTTGTCCTAACAGTAGGTAGGCACACACACTCTGAGTATTGTACTAACAGTAAGTAGGCACACACACTCTGAGAATTGTTCTAACAGCTAGTGGGCACACACACTCTGAGAATTGTTCTAACAGTTAGTTGGCACTTGGCACACACACTCCGAGACTTGTCCTAACTGTAAGTAGGCACACACATTCTGAGAATTGTTCTTACAGTTAGTAGGCAGACACAATGTAGGGAAGTTTCACTCTAAAGGGGCAATCCTACATTCTATCTACACCCATATGTGAAACATTTATAAGATGAAGAAATAGCATTAATCACATAAAAATTAATGGTAATGACTACCAGTGTAATTTAAACTTCATGTCATACTCAAGAATGATACATAGATGATATTACATGCATTTTCATTATAGGCCAACATTTATTAAAAGACTTCCGGAATCTAAGCCTTGTCACTACACTATTGAAAAGAAAATCCCATCAAAATTATACTGGGTTATATTACAGCAGAAAATTACAGAAAAAAAAACAACCACCAAAGTACATGAGTGTATGTTACTTCTTACTACAGATGGGGAAAATTGTGATTATTTAGATATACTATTATTTCCCATACAATTGGTATGAGATAGACAACCATTATAATTTTTTAATCAAATACACAGTTTATATGTCCACCCATCGCACCTCAAATACACAAAACCAAAATAATTTCCATAACATGTCAAGAGGTGTATGGTATGTAAGTGAACAAAATGGGCTACAATTAAGCCATAGCCTGCTAAGTGCAACTGTGATAGAATTTGCCAACAGCTTGGATCCAGATAACTCGGTATCTAATCTGGATCCAAGCTGTTTGACACCCGGCTAAGTGATTCTCCAAATATTAGGTGAATTTTAATGGTTTTTAAAAAACCTGGCAGACGACAATTGAAACAGACATTTTTTCAGCAGGCTTGGGGTCAACTTGAATGTATAGAACAAAGAAATTACTTCATATAGCAAAGTATTGCTCTTAACTGCAAATTTTCTGATGACATCTACAAAATACACATGCAGTATCAACTTCCTACCAATCTAAATCAGCAAACCATGACAGCTAAAAAAACACAACTCCTGAAATCCTTATCAGAACCAATGTCTATATAGAACAGGAGAATCAAGTAGCGAATATTCCTTTTTATTTATTAATATTTCTCACAAATACCTTAACAATCTCTTCAGACCTTTACAACAATCTAAATATTTTAGAAATGAACCTGTCATCAAATGGTGTATTTTATAAGAGTTCAGATTCAGTAAGATCCAATACAGTTTATAATGGCATCAAAATGATTCTCATTGTCTGATATCACAAGTTTATAAAACACCAAATTTATATAGAATAGGTCACAGTTCAACATTAAATTTGAACAATTTGTGTTAATACATGTCAATAAACCATTAACAGAAGCACTAGTGTGTTATGTTTACTTTGAGGACCTCTATAATATGCTTTATACCATATGCACATTAAACAAGTGCATCTGAATTCTAGTTGACCAGATGTTTGGAGATTTGTAATATTACTAGCCGTTAGCTAACAAATATATTTTTAAAACCCAAACTATAACATACTCATTTGCCCATAAAATATATACAAGACTTTCATAGGATATAGCATATATGATATTCAGATATCAATAATAATTTTTCGTTAAATCTTTTACCTTTTGCTGAAATGAGAAATTTGACATTTTGTTTAAACACCTTTACAAGCCCACAGCTTTAAACAAGTTCCTAAAATCTGATTTCCATGCTTAAATCGTTTAACAGAGAAAATAGTTTTGTTGGTAGGCACAAGCTTTATAAAACAATATCTATATTATTACACAAAAATTCTTATCTGATTTGGGCAAGAACCATCCTGAAGCTTACATAATTGGGTTCAAATAAAAAGTAGGCAGGGAAAGCATTTAGTTTTTGCCTAATAGTTTCAGGCAATATCCTTTTTGGTAGTACAAACAAAATTCAGACCATTCTGGAATGTGACCACACAGCTGTAGAAGGGGTCTAAATATGAAACAAATGTCTGAGTAAAAAAAACTTCTAAACCACCACCAAACAAAATATTGGTTACTTGAAGTGGAGCAATAGTATTGTACTGTAGTTTTTCTGATAATCAGAAAAAACTATAACACCAGTGATGATATTTCATATAAGAAGATAAATTCTTTTTTCAATTTGGTCATAACCCTCCCATTCAGTGTAACCTTGAATGGCACTAATGATATCCAACATACCAGGGGACTGTTTTATTAATCTTTGTACATATGTATCATTAAACATTGCCGAAGACAACGAATGTTCATATGAAAGAATTTAAGAATACCACGAAGGTTTGTACGAAGTTTAATAAAATGGCCACCAGATTCCTACAATACAGGTAAAATGTCTTGCCACTTAAAACATACCTTCTAAAATTTGGTGAAATATAAAAAAAAAATTACTTTCTCATGTAAAAATAGCAAAGTTTGTATGTTTTAACTCTTCTCTCCATCATGCTAGGTACAAGAAAGTAAAATGAACTGGACCATAATTTGATAAATATCTGGCTATATAAGGATCACTAGAAGTCTCATTTAGTGGTTAAATTCATACTTAGCCTTTAGAGATATGGCAATCTGCTAGCACAAGCACCATTCATCCTTGCTTTTACACCATTCTGGTTAAGCACTAAAAACTTACAAGTACTTAAAATGATCACCTGTTATAACTTACAATTTCAGATATAAGTTGTCTTAGATAATGCACTGAAACAGCTTTCATATAAAACTTGTCTGGAGTTACTTTCGTTTTCATTGTCACTCTGCGAGCTCCATGTACTTGTATTGTTGGAAAATGTTTTATTTTTACCAACCGACTCATTCCCATATGTGGTATCTGAGGAACTGTGCAACCTGCTATCTGTATTGTTTTTGGACAGGCTATAGTCTGACCCAGATAAAATCTTGGGTGTACTCATAAACCGTTTACGACTTGAAAGTTCATTTGCCACATGTCGATCTTGACCTCCGTAAATTGGTGAGAATACAGGTGTGTTTTCCAGAGCCTTCAGTGGCTGACGGCTTGCTGATTTACAAGAACTCTTATCTGCTGGTATTTGGAAAGTAGCCGACTTGTTTATGCTATCCTCCCAGGGTATAGAGTCTGCATGGGAATGATGACTAACAGAAGACTGAACACTTGTCTCACCAGTTGGGAAGCTGGACATAGAGAAACTCAGTGGAGCTTTCCCAGCCATTTCTAGATAATTCAGTGGTGTCTGATTAACATAATCAGCAGTGTCTGCTATGGAATCAAAATCAGACTTTTTTGACCAATTGAAAGAGGAACTGTCTTCAGCCATGCTTGAGTATTGTGAAGGATGAGTAGTAGGCTTTCGAAAATCACTCCCTTCTGAACCAGAGCTTCTGTTTAAACTGTGACTTGAATTACTTCCAGGAGAAATACTACTTGAACCGCTTCTAGGCTGCACTGGTTTAAAAGCACTGTTTCTTCCAGATGTATTTATTGCTGATTTTGTCTGTGACATCTCAAGAGACCTATGATACACACTGTCCATTTCAAACTCTCCACGTACATTGTCCATTGCTATGTCAAATGTTTTGTTTTGTGATGCATACATGTGGCTATTTGTAGGCTCATCTAACATTGCAGCATCTGATAAACTTTCAGGTGTTGCTATGGGACACTTTCCCGTCTTCTCATCACTGAGATCAAACACATTCACATAGTCTGTATACACAGCAGGTGTAATTGCTTTCATATCCTCAAATGCACTACCAAAACTTTCAGGGCTGACATTTTTCAAGTTTTCATAATCTCTGCTCTGACCTGGTCTGCGAAATTTATAAGGAGAATCAGTAAACTCCGATATTTTCACTGGGGATAATTTTTTCTTGGGCTCTCCAGCTTTTGTTCTCAGTTTGTACAGTTTCCTTGGTGCCATGTTTTCTATATCTTTCACAAGTTTATTTCTCATTTCCTTATCCAGACTGGCTCTCCACCTTTCCCTGTTGAAATTGTCAATGCTCCTCCCTAAATGATATGGTGAGTCGTCCATGTCCTGCACTTCTTCAGGAATCAAGTTGCCTTCATTCACAGAAACATATTCACTTGTGTCAGACTTTGGCATTGCATTTATCCTCTGTTCATTACTGGCACTAGAAAGTTCAGCAAATAGTTCCATCAATTTGGTCTGTTCTGTAGGGTCAACAGCAAGGTAGTCCAATCTCTTAGAACTGTTTGACCTCCTTTGTGAATGTGGTGTGGGCAAACTACTAGCTGATGAATTGGATTCTTCCAATGACAGATTTTTGTATGACATACATTCCTCTACATTTGCATATTC
This sequence comes from Nuttallia obscurata, assembly GCA_032358795.1. NCBI lineage: Eukaryota > Metazoa > Mollusca > Bivalvia > Cardiida > Psammobiidae > Nuttallia > Nuttallia obscurata. The sequence continues at coordinate 3,044 of JAULCC010242620.1, read as the reverse complement.
AGGAACATCTGTGACTGATGCATCAGATATACCCTCTTTATCTAGTGATACAGTGACATCACTCTGCATTGATTTGTCCAGAGTATTGAGGCTTGTTGTGACAGAAATGGAATCTTGTGATTTGTTATTTCCTACACCATTACTACTAGACATATCTGACAAAAAAGCAGAGAGACATGACTTATCCAAGGGTAAACTGCTGTCATTTTTGTAACTGGAATTGACTGAGTCAGGATACTGAGATGAACCCTCTTCTGACCTGTTTATATGATTGTCATACTCATCTGTCAGATGGGGGTCCTTAAAGAACCTTCCAGAACTGGATGATCCATTAGAGGAGGAAGATCTACTCCTTATAGTCAGTGGAGGGAGAGCCAGTGGACTTGAACTTTCTGCTTTGCATGGAAAGAGAGATAAAGAAGGAGCCATCTTAGTTAATGCCTCTTTGTTATTACTTTCCATGTCAGGAGAAGATTCATGCTTGGCATGACTTGGAAGACAAACATCTTGATCTAAACTGACTCTTTTTGTCCTTATTGTAGACGGCAGAGAATAAATTGAAGAGATTTCATTCTCAACAATTGGAGTAGACTGAAAAAGTTTCTCCTTATGCTGACTACTATTAGCACAAGGTAAACTAAGGTCTGAGATATTTGATTCTTCACTTTGGAAGCCACTCGATGTTAGAGACCTGTGTGACCTTTCAATTGCACTGCTAGAGGATGAGAGTCCTCGGTCAGAGGTAGACAGGCCTTGATCTGACAGATAGGAAGACTGTCTATCTGATAGAGAGCTTTCTCTGGTATCTGAAGTGCCTCTTGATTTTCTACTTCTCCTTGAGATATTGGTTTGTTGCTGTATACCACTGGTAGGAGAGAAAGAGCTGACAGTTTTCTTTTGCTTTCTAAATCCAGGCACAGTACTGTAGGAGGAGTCTGGCAGTGGTAGGGATAAATTTGAGAATGAAAGTCCAGGTGATTTATTGATTGATGAGCCAATAGATTCACGAGACAAGCTGGCTCCTTGTTTAAAGAAGAAAGAAGATGCTGTCTCAGACAACCCACTATTGTCTTTCAAACTACTGGAGTGGTTTGTAGCAGATGTGCCATCATGTTCATTCACATCACTATACGATAATGAAAGACTTGTTATCCCCCGCGAATAATCTGGCAACACACTGATGACTGCACTTCTATTCCCCAGACTTTGATTCAGTGATATGTCTGATCCAGATTGGTACATAGAGCCATGCCTCAACCGCTCATTTGACTCTTCCCATAGTTTATTTGGATCCAGTGGGGATATTTTCACAGGTTTAAGGTCATCTATGCTTGGGTTTAATGTTGATTTCATGTAATTTTGATGAAACTGCAGTGAGTTATCTGAGCCTAGAGAGGGTCTTCCCTGTTGACGGGGTACGCTCTTCACATGGGAAGCTTGGTCACATGACAAATTGTTCATTGAGGAACAATACGGAGATGTGGTCGACACGCCTGTTCTGTATCCACTGGTTCCTGTACTGTCACCCTGTTTAGACTGGTATGTGTTGTCCCCTGACCTTGTATAGCCTATCACAGAGTCATTGAAGGAGCCTGTTGATACAAATGATGGATCCAGTTTACAGCGGGCAAACATTTCCACTAGACTTCGGTCAGACATACAGGCCTCTCTCTGCAAATTTACTGACTGGATTCCTGGTGTGTAATCTAACCTATCTTCTGAGCCATACAAATGGGATCTCTCTATCATGCTTCTAGTCCTTGGAGTTGGGAGGTGTACACCAGTGTCTGCATAAAAAAATAAAAAATTTCAAAATTATTTAGTAATTAAGTAAAAAGAAGATACATACTATAGGAATATATACACTAAAAAAACAAAAAGGCCTGGAAAAAAAAGTGTGAAGACTGTTTTCATTTCTGTCAACAGATAAATCTGTATCATAGAGCAAGACCAGTTTTCAAGATATATTTATTTATTTTTGCTATAAAAAAAGAGGACTGAATAAGTCTGAATTCCTGTAACTTACCATTTAAGTGCCTTGTGCCATTCAATGTGGTAGGAGAAACAACAGCTGATACATGGCCATCATGTGGTGCCCTGTCATAGGCCTGGTAGCTGTGGTCACCAGTCTGGTTAGTATCTAAGTGGTCAGCTGGATTTTCTACCATGCCTTCTTTACTGAGGTCAAGTGAGGCACTCAACCATAGGTTTATCCTGGCTGAGGTTGAGGAAACATCAAATACTGGCAGCTTAGGTTTCTCCATCTAAAAGTACAAGAGATTAGCAATGAAAAGAAATAAAAAAGAATTTTAAATTGATACCAGTACAAAAGGTAATGCAGTTACACCTACAAACAGAGAACTATGAACTACAACATTTTCTGATGACAGAACTTGTACCTATGTATATAATAGAGAAATTAGCAAATACCCATTATCAGTGAACTGCAACTTCAGGATAGAATAAAACCCAAAGTATTATAAATAAGTAAAGAATTTAAGAATAAGAAGTCTCACTGAAATTTTAGAATTCCTAAAAAAATAATAGTCTTCATAGCATAAACATTTCAGTCTTGCCTCAAAGTTAAAAGATCATAATCATTATGTTACTAAAAAGATTTTAGAAACATCCAAGAATTATTTTATCCTTCAGCTTTTTGTATAAGATTAACAACATTGTAATATGAGCTACATGTTCTATACCTGTTCAGTAGAAGTAGGTGGTTTCAGGTGGAACTCGGGCTTGATAGGTGGTATTGGTGCAGGACCACTTGGATGACAGCAGCAGTAATACAGCAGCATACTGACAGTACCTATTATGTGGTAAGAATATACGACCGTTACATCATATTGACTTTAATGTACTGTTTAAAGTGCAATTCCCAGCCTCTAATCTTGACATAAAAAATCAATACATATACAAAACAAGAGTGCTGTGGTCGCACAAAATACGCCCATCACTGGAAAATTATTCAATAATCTAAGTCCTAAAAGGGGCATAACTCCAGAAAAAATAATCAAACTGGACCCGAAATCCCGTATGAT
>JAULCC010242399.1:0-12543 GCA_032358795.1 Nuttallia obscurata | reverse complement strand
TACATACTCCGGCGCAATATAGCCTTTGTGTGCTGACGTGCCGTAAAACCCCATTTCACTCACTCACTCACTCACTCCATATAAAATGGTCATTGTCAGGGACACCCTTTATACACCACTGCACTATACATCATTGCTTTGCAGTGTACCAATGACCATTTGACTTGTCAACAGTCATAATGAGGCAGTTTTGATTGGTTCTGCTAGGGAACCTCTGCTTAAATCTGGCCAATCAAAATTAGTTTTATAATGGTTTACCTTTCAGGAGGGAAAGCCATAACTACCAATTTTAAAGTATTTGGTTTGACCAAGCCCGGAATCGAATCCTCAGCTTTCTGCACCAGAAGTGGACGCTCTACCACTTGAGCCTTGAAGTAACATGTTTTTGTGGTGATGTGGTAGAGTGTTTGGCTATGACCAGAGAGGTTGTGGGTTTGATACCATCAACAGCTAGAGTATTTTTAAATCAAGAAATGAAGAGATTGTCATTTACCATGCTATATAAAATCAATGGGTTTATTCAGTTAGTTTATTAATACAGAAAACTAATTGACTGTGCACACAAAAAACTGAATATGCATATAATAGTCAGATAAAAAAATAAAATCCAAATACTAAATAAAAATATAATCCTCTGAAAAATCTATTTTAGTCCTTCAATTTACCATTTTGTATTTTTTAATATTCTCCAATATGCAAATTTCAACCATTACTATATAGAAAAGTATCAGAAACAAGTCTACCAGTTACCATCAGTTGGTTTACTGATCTTCCTACTTACATCTATGAAAATATTAAGATATCAAATCCATTAATATGTTTCTTTAAATGCATTCCAGCGTTCCAGAATGTTATCATGAACAGATCATGAATTCAAAGCCAGGCTTTGTTTGCACAAAATTTCATCAGACTTTTTACAATTTACTACATGCATGATAAGGGGCACGTGGACATTACCTAAGGTTAAGGTTAAACGACCTTACCTGAACAGTGTATTGATTTTTACGGGTATGATTTGGCAATACATTCAACCACCTACCTGTCATTGTACTGTACAGAGTGAAGTGCAAATACATGACATCTCACATTGAATCCCTAGTTATTTCTCAGTCCATTGATTAAATGATCAATTTGAGATAAAACAGAAACATGTCAAATATAGTCCCCCCACAAAGACGTTTTTACAACTATTGTACCGTAATACAATTTTATTATGAATCTCTGCAACAACACAGATTTGAACTGATAGCCGGGTATAGTAATTGTCCTTATAAGAGACCTAGGAACTACTTGGAGAAAACTTAAAAGTGACATACATGCTACAATAGTTCTAACTTCTAGGGGTGTGAAATTCAGTTGCTTTATTTGTCAATATTTCAGCTCAGCACATCGATACCTTATGGTGTAGAAAGGTCTACTTAGTTTTTAATTTGCATGATAATTTCAAACAAAATTTTCCAGGGAAGACACCTTTGATAGAAACTGTAATACTGGTAAAATTCGAATGGAGTGTAACATTTTCTAATAAGTCTAGATTTACAAACAGGCATAGGACCTTTAACAAAGGATTTAATGTTTTCACTATAGTTTACTTTCAAGCTTATGATAATATAATCAAGTTGAGGCTTGAATGTAAAATTATCATTTCAGCTTTCAAACTTCTATAATAGAAAGAAACATTTTGCAGCCAACCCTTGAAATTGTAAATGTTTAAAAATAAATGGTTTGAAATTCATGTATTTGGAGCTTTCAGACACAAGGGCCTGTATGGGGATTGTTATGATTATCAAATTGTAGTTTTTATAATTTCCTCAAAATAACTTAGCTCAATGCTCAAACTTAGAATATGTAAGTAGGTTTTGATTATAAGGAATTAGTTTAAACCTTATCAGCAACGCATTCTGGATCTGCAATATTTGCCAACCTAAAATACCCACAATTGTGACTAGACTAGTTTACATCAGACAATGTAATACTCCACACAAACTAAAACAATATTTCATCTATATAGATAGGAATTTTGGCTATGATAGGACAATTAGATCAAAATTTGCTACTTTTTCATCTATGTTAAATAATCTGTAGATTCAAATAGGAATTTTAATACATACTAGATTCATATAAAGAATCATTCGGAAACACCTTTTTACTCTAATATGTGCAAGCTTACATTATATTCATAGGCATGGCCCATTCCTTGTTGTAATCAATGAAAGTTGTTTAAATATTAACATTTAACGAAAGTAAGCTTAATCCCTACTCTATGTCACATTGTTTTTTGGTGGGTTTTTTTAATTTCACATAAACACAAGACAAAAATGCACACTTACTGGTACTAATATCATATTACCGGTACGATATTACTTCAGCACTTCTAGTTTTCAATGTAAAATATCTGACTTTATGAGATTTCTTCTTTTTTGTTGTTGTTGCTCAGCAACCATTTTGAATAATTAAACAAATCAATACAAGAAAATTTGTCATCATACAATCCAAAATTAGAGGCAGTGCCCTTAGATTATCAATTAAGGGATAACCACATCGAGAGATTTTTTTTTAAATGCAGAGGCACTGCTGGACTTTTCTAACGGGATCAATATGGGCTTTGCGAGATTTTGGTCTTAATTGTGTGAAAAAAAACAAAGCCCTATTTAAATTAAGCTCCCATCTTCAAAGCTTGATTTTTTTGTGTGAAATTATTAAACATTTCTAGGAGCTATAAAAATCAGGATCTTGCAATATTTTTTGAATTTTCTGAGAAACAAAACAAAATATGCCTAGCCTAATTACTATTTTTAGAACAAGGAAATCTGAAGTACAGTTCTGGTTTAACAAATTTTGAATAATCTAATTAACATAGTGAAAACAACAAAATGTTTTACGTTTTAGATTTCAATATATATTTAGTTTTACTCCAATAATTTCAAGTTTCTATTCCTGTTATGCATGCATGCATGGACTTCTTAAGTTTTATAAAGCATAAAGAAGAGAAAAAAGAACCATAGTAAATGAATATTTAGTTCTTTGAAAAATGTTCCTTCTTAACCCCATATCATTTTTTTCCCTAGAATTTATACATGTACCACTATATTGCCAAATGTTATATTTCTTGCCCTCTATACAGATAAAAAAAATTACTACAGGAACATGTATAATGAAGCTGTTGTAAATAGTAATTACTTGTCATATTACAATGAATCCAGAAAATTAAAAAAAAAAAATTATTGGAAGAACTATGGATGAGATAATTTCTGGCCAATTATAATTAAGATTATTCATATCTATATAAAGAAAAAAAATAACCACTCTTGCATAATGCTTAAAAACAAATATTTATGAAATTATACGTATATATAGTGGGAATTTGATTTGTGTTTTTAAAATACACCCTCCCCCCTCCAACAATTTTTAAGATTTTTTTTTTACATGTTTTATTACACAATAATGACACTATATAGCAGCTCATGCCATTGGGTATTGTCTTAGCTGCAAAAGTACAGACTAAATTAAGCTTTAACTAGAATTGTGCTCATTTTGAGTGGCCGTATCTAGTATCAAATTTGTGGTTTTCATACAAACTTTTGAGTAAGAGCAAAAACACTCTTTGCTATTAATAAGTTGATAAGAAATTAAAGAAAATCTTTTGTTTAAGTAAAATTCTATAAAAAGTTTCACCCACTGCCTATTGCTCATTGGTATTTTCTAAGCTGTGATACAAAGTTTTACTTTAAAAAAAAACATTATCCCGACTATCATCATGAAAAAAAGACTTCTTTGAGAGGATTAAAATATGAATGTAATAAAATAGCCCTCATTCAAGAAAGAAAGAACAAATGTGTTACACATAGAGGAAACACACACAAACTCATGATTATAGTCCACTTTGTATATTTTGCTGAAATATTTTGATGAAAGAAAGAAGCAATTAAAATATCCTACAATCTTTTCATGTCATACTTGTATGTAAATGTTGTATATGCAAAAATTGAAATAAAAAATAAAATAAGTTTACACTAAAATAATGTAAACGACTCAAAATGAAAAGCAAACTAACTTTAAAATTTGAACTTTTTCTACTATGATACAAATATTTATTCCTGAACTGATAAGTCTAGATAATTATGTCAGAAAGAAAATTATATGAAATACAAAAAAAAATTCACAATAAAATCTTCATACATCTCAATAAAAGGTCTAAATTATTTTCTGTTAAGATTTTTCTAGTTTTTGAAGAAAAAAAATTCTTTACAATTTTCAATAATATTTTTTTTGAAATCTTCTCCAACACACCAGTATTAACTAGTTCCCATACATGAAAGAGGAGTCACACATACCACAACCTACCATATTGACACACAGATAAGATAAAAAAACCTCTTAATAAAGTTGTTAAGATGTTACCTACCGTTGTTCAATTTTACCTCTTCTGAGTGTAAATAACACAACACCTACATATTCAGGTAACTACCTTCACTCCCTATCCTAATAGTCTGTCAACCTCAGCTTAAATGCACAATTTCACAACGGGGCCCATTCTGCTCTCCCTGATGTTCATATGCAGTAACTGTCGTATTATTAACACAACAGCGCGTAAAACAGATTAAAATGAACTGGAGCATATAGGCCGATATGTATACCTACGAAAAAAACATGTGTTATATGCTGGTTAATTCTTTACTAGGTCATTCACTTGAACAGAAATAGAGATACAAGCCTTATCTGGCCACACACACTATTTTGTATATACAGATATATACATACATACAGCAAAGAGTGCTTTTCCTCTGCACAGGCTGTATACTCAAGATCAATTTACCCCCTCTTTGCACAGCACAGTGTTTATACAAGTATTATAAATGGCTTGTTAAACCATGCCCTCATTCTGACCCAGATTCTCTCACTCCCTACAGTACAGTACTTATGTGCAAGCTGATAAAAATTCAATATATTGAACTAAACGGGGTGTATGCAATCTGCAAAGGGTAGGGCTTTGAAAACCAAAGCCAAACCACACACCATTAACTGAACCACCAAGTTAATACAGGCTACATCGGTACTGCACTTAAATATTGTGTGATTCAACACAAATTGTTTATCATCTGTTTAACTTACTGAGGAGTAAAAACACTTATACACATGAAAAGAACTTGGGTAAAGTTACAGTACGCAGTTTGAAAAAAAAAACACACAGAAAATATGTACAAATCTTGAACAGAAAAATTCCATTCATTGAAAACATGCAAGGTCACAACTGTTTATTTATAAACAATATGTATAAACTAATCCACGCCCTCTACAAACACTACTTTTAAAGTACAAACCTGTCATAAATGAAATAAAAATACCTTCTTTACAGCAGAAAAACCTGTTAATTAAGCTATGCCTGTCCTAAAATCCTTTCACTCCAAATTTTAATACCTTTGTATACCTTATCAGAATACCATGGTTGAACTTCGCAATTGTTTTACTATTACTACTGCTCTGAAAAAAACCACTTCCTACATTAATATACTATAAGTCCTCTTTATTGATAAAAAAATGTTTTAATCTCACCACTTCACTGCAACCAGCACAGCAGCCAGAGTAGAAGTATTGTCCCGATTTTACAGTGCAACTATACAAGTAAATTCACATATATATATGTACAAAGAACTATATAGATATACCTCAACTGTATGTATTATCCCATTTCAACTGAGCGCTACACCGCACTCTGAATACAAGACCTTCAATATTGGAGCATAGCTATGCAATACACATGCAAGGCCGGCTATGGAGAGGAGGCACACTTTATTGGGATAACCCACTTTACAGTAGGGATAACAGCATGTAATTTTTACCCAGCTAGAGAGTGAAAAAAAAGCACTTTAATATTTTCTCCCATTTCTATCGATGATAACAGAGATACTCTCTTTGCTCTGAGTTATTGGGGGAAAATAAAGAGTTGAGAGCGCAAATATTTGAAAAGGGCACGGGTGGTTAACACCGATTTTCAATTTGTTCTCCCACCATCCAACTATGGTGGACAGTAGATTCATAATTTCAAGTGTATTGACTTAGCTCATGGTTGTATATTTTCTCAACCTAATAGGTGCACTATCTTGGTGTAGTAGTATGTACCATCTGAATGAAGTGGAGGGGGTCCTCATATGGGGAAAAATGGGCCGATAAAAATGTATTCATGGTATTTCTGTACAAGTAGGTATGTGAGAAAAACAATTTTGTGTTGTATGATTACGAGCAATGCACGCAGAGAAACAAAAGGCAGGGAGGGAAAAAAGACAGCAGCATGCTTGCAGTGTTGTTGTTTGGATGAACATGTTTTTTATTTGAGTTTTTCTACTTGATAATTATAGATTTTATAAAACAACCTCTGACAGTGACCTAAAGCCTTAATAAAGCTCAAAATCGCAATAATTTGCATAATTTTGTTGCAAGACAAACGAGGTGTATATCGCAATATTGGGTCTCCAAAAATGTTTCCTACACTACTATGAGAAGCGCATAAACAAACTTAAAGGAATATTTATTGCACTATCAAAACAAACAGGACCCGCTCATAAATAATCAGAGGTTATTTACACATTACATGCACACATGTGGATGACATCAAATACACTAAGGTACTCATTGAATACTACAAATTGATTTAATCACATCACAAGACGCATTGGTGATATTACCCAAGAATGAAGGAGGTACAAAATACCTACCGAGCTGCGAAAATGTAAACGATACCTCAGACTACTATCATATTAAAATTGGATATAAACACACACACTGATCTATCGAATGATTATGCACACAGACACTAGTTTTTAGCACGTTTTTGAGCTTTATTATGGCTTTAAATATCATAATACACTAGTTTATTATCGATATATGCGCCCGGTCTGGCACAATGAAGTTTTTTTAAAGCGCCTGACTAATCTGGAAAACAGGATGATGTCACTTTGGCAACAACATCATCAGATGAACTTAAAATTAGCAATCAAAGAATGTAAACATTAAGATATGTGTGTACTCATTTGACACATTTTCCTGTTTTATGTGATAAATAAAATCTTACGTGTGTGTTTATTAACTATCATTTTTGTAAACTCGTTGACTGAAATTGATATGACGCTGACCAAGGCACACATCCTTTTGTTTTGGTCAATGAGTTTACTAAAAATGATAATAAATAAACATGAATGTATGATCCTCATTCAATAGCAAGAATATGCTATTATAAACAGTTACAGAAGTTTGTATAGAATTATGATCTTATTAGATCTTTTTAAGCATTATTTAAACATGTGTTTTAATGTCTGTCAATGGTGTTTGAGTTTTTATTCAATTTCTATTCCATACTAGAAGGGGTGATCGTTAGGAAATTAATTTTGTATTACTTTCATTAAATTTCATCTGAGTACATCTATTACTAATTAAATTATATCGTAATTTAGTCAGATTCTGGTAGGTACTGTCAACTGGCATATACCTGGACTAATTTGACAAATACACACAGGGAGAGATTGCAGGGTCTGGGATGGGGGAGGGGGCAGGAATATTGTTTTTCGGATGCCTGGCAGGGTACCACTTTCACATCTGTTTAGTAAAAATAACTAACTGAATTACAAAACATAACAACATATGCATAGGTGACACATCAAGAATGAAAAAATAATTAAAAGAGCATAGAACTCCTTTGTTTTTTTTGTTTATTTGGAATTTAAAGTAGCTTTAACATTATATCAGTCATATCGCGATGTCTAGCTCATTACAGGTGGAGGAAGACCCCGGGGGACCTCTGTACACTATTTCAGGCACAAAGTGTACCCGTGTAGAACCATCGACCTACCGCAAGCCAGCTGGAAGGCTTCCTCACTTGAAAAATCCTAAGTGCCAAGACCGGGATTCGAACCCCCAGTGGTGAGGGGCTGAGAGATTGCAAGTCAACAACTATAACCACACGACTACGGAGGCCCCACAGAACTCGTTTGTATCAAGCAGACAAGAAAAATTGGAGTGGACAAGTTAATTCTGTGCAGTAATGCAAGTGGGGAAGAAACATATTGAGAATTGCACAATGTAATATTCTTGTCAAAAGAAATTACCTCATTTTGATAGAACATTGGTTTACAGTGCCATGACTATGACATGGGGATAAAAATTTGATGAAGCTTCATAATAATAATAACTTTATTTATAAAGGCAAAACAGCTAGTCAAGCCAAATCTTCCATTTTAGCCTCTTCAAATTCAAATATCAAGGTGAAAACTTGAAGCAAAACACATTGCTTTGTTGAGGACATATCTACATGAAGTTGACACCAGCACAATGTACCGTATACCTCTCTTAAAGATTTTGCTGCAGTTTCACCTCTTTTTCAAGCAATGAGAATTTGATCAAATTTTGTGTGATGTTAGTTTATAACCTTTTATGCAAATTATGAAAAAAAAAGTAGGGTCACAAGACCCGAAAAAATCTTATTGTGCATTTTCTCAGAATACCAATGTCTGTGGCGATTGTGACAACTGTTTCATGTGTGATATCATAAAATATAAATACATGCAAATTCCTGGTTTTTTTCGACATCATATGTTTGGGAAACCTCACATTTCATAAAAGTATAAGAAATAAGGGGCTTATATATAGTTATCAAGAAAAACTACCATCAAAAATACGAATTTACATGTGAAAAATATACAATACCTGCAGTCATTCTTCAGAAGATTAGAAGTTTTCAGAATTAATCTTTAATCACCACTTTTCTATAATCAGACCTAAAAAACATAGGTAACCTGGCTTATTTTTTGATAAGGTGAAAATTACAAAAAAAAATCTCACCCTTATCATGCTAAATTTAAACAATGGGCTTGTCTAAATTTCTTTTTTTTTTGTGTGTGTATTTTTATTTATATTTCATTATATTTGTATCATAAATCCATTGTAAATTTTATTATCAATTTATTATAACTATTATTTTTATCTATTTTTTTTATTTTTTTATTTTTTTTTTGAGGGGGGTGGGGAATATAAAGATCAGTTTTACATTTTAAGCAATGATAAATCCAATATGCACTACACTCCTTAACCGTTGCTCGCATAATAAGCACTTTTAGTAATTTTAATCAAAACTGCCGCTATCGTCTTTAACATACATAGTGAGATAATAATAATAAAGGAACTATGATTTTATATTGGGCCCAATTATACCTAAAATACAAACAACAAATTGCATTTTAATGCAAGCCAAAGAGAAGCATACAAATACAATGGAGAATAATTTGTTATAATAACAGCTTGGATCCATATTAGATGCTGAGTTACTCAGCATTTGATCTGTATCCAAGCTGTCTGCATATTGTAATACGGTCGGTCACCCTTAGCAGTCTAAGGGTGGAAAATACAAGGGAGCAAATCATCTGAATGTGCTTTACCTGTGTGTCATCAAACTTCTAAATAAAATTAATATGAAACTTGTTAATCTTCCCTTTTAAAAAATATTGTAGGAAATAGTTGTGAGATATTTTCTCCAGTCACAAGCGTCAGATTCTGATCATAATCATTTCAACCTATCACCTACTGAATATTCATAAGTGACTATTTGATCAATGGATATTCATTAATGCATGACTTTTTTGATCAATGAAAGTGACCATTTCATTAATGAAACTGACTATCTGATCAACAAAAATTAATTAGTTGCCATTTGAAAATTTAAGTGACTTGTTTTTTCAGACACTGATATTTTCTAGATCTTTCTTAGATTCTACTTTTATTTTAAAATATGACCTTGTCCTGTACTATTTAAAAAATCCTCATCTGGGTGCCTGAGACTAGCAGAGAGCAGCTATCTTGATGACTGCACTACTAATGAATATTTATGAGTGAAAGTTTCAGTAATTAATATTCAGGAGGGTAAAGGTTAAACTGAAGCTGCTTACCTACATCCACACAACAGATTCCAATATAAGCTTTGCTAAGACCACTCTAGGTAACAGAGACTAGATAATACAGAGTTGCTTACCTTAGAAATAGTTTTCCTCCAGTAATTACTAACAAGTGCAGAACCTTTCTCCTCTTATCTTTTTGATATTTTCATCAACTGGTACAAAAATGTTTCATTGAGAATGCAATGATCTAAAATCTAATCAATGACACTCATTAAACAGTCAGCTCATTAAACTGTCAGCTCAACAGTCAGCTCATTAAACAGTCAGCTCATTAACTTACAAAAACTAATTGAATAAAATAATAACAGTCCTAAGCAGTAAGTGTTAATTACACTCTTTAGAATTTCAACTTGATAGCAATAGTTACTTTTTTTTCATGTTACAATATAATATCTATTGAATTATAAATGGACCATCCCAATTTCTTTTATTGAAAATCTATGTAAGAGTGCCAATTTCTGGTTTTTTTTTTTATTATTATTGTCTTGCCCATTGGCCTGGTTTATCTGTTGTAAATAAATGACACAAGGTAGAAAAAACTATGTAGACCATGACCTTTTGATAGGTCAATCCCATCCCTTATCTTGAAAACTGAAACCTGTTAAAGTAAAAAGAACTCTTCGTTTCAGTAATGTAATGCAATTATGATCAACGTCTGACATGTGGGCGAGTAGATATTTCTGTAATCCTGACGGGGAATTTGAAATGATCAGCGACAGAATCTAGTTGTTGGAGACAGAATCTAGTTGTTGAAATATTTATCTCTGTGAAGATGTCACTTTATTAATCTGACCATACATATGAATATTGACAGCTATTGTATTAATGGTAGGATAGTGGTTACCTTGCTTGCTTTTCAATCAAGGGGTCATTTTGTTTTCAAATCCAGGAGTCGTTTACTTTTCAGTCCATGGGTGACTGCTTGCCTTTTCTATCAATTAGGGGTGGCTTGCTTTTCTATCCATGAGGGGTGGCTTGCTTTTCTATCCATGAGGGGTGACTTGCTTTTCTATCCATGAGGGGTGGCTTGCTTCTCTATCAATGAGTGATTGCTTGCCTTTCTATCAATGAAGGATTGCTTGCCTTTCTATCCATAAGGGTTGACTTGCTTTTCTATTCATGAGGGCAGGCTTGCTTTTCTATCCATAAATGGTGGCTTCCTTTTCTATCCATGAGGGGTAACTTGCTTTTCTATCCATGAGGGATTGCTTGCCTTTTCTATCCATGAGGGGTGGCTTGCTTTCCTATCCATGAGGAGTTGCTTGCTTTTCTATCCAATAGGGATGGCTTGCTTTTCTATCTATGAGGGATGACTTGCTTTTCTATCCATGAAGACAGGCTTGCTTTTCTATCCATGAGGGATGACTTGCTTTTCTATCCATGAGGGATTGCTTGCCTTTTCTATCGACGAGGGGTAGGTTAATTTCCTATCCATGAGGGCCTGCTTGATCTTCAATTCATGAGGGGTGACTTGCCTTTTCTATCCATTCGGGGTGGCTTGCTTTTTCTATCCATGAGGGCCTCCTTGCTATTCTATCTATGAGGGAAAGCTTGATTTTTCTATCCATGAGGAATTTCTTGCCATTCATTTCCATGAGGAGTAGCTTGCCTTTTTGATCCATGAGGGTCTCCTTGCTTTTCTATCAATAAGGGATGGCTTGCCTTTTCTATCCATGAGGGATCGCTTACCTTTTCTATCCATGAGTGGTGGCTTGCTTTCCTATCCATGAGGGCCTGCTTGATCTTCTATTCATAAGGGGTGACTTGTATTTCTATCCATGCGGGCCTCCTTGCCAGTTTTTCTATAAGGAATTTCTTGATTTTTCTATCCATGAGGGATTGCTTGCCATTTCTTACCATGAGGGATGGCTTGCTTTTTCTATCCATGAGGGCCTCCTTGCTTTTCATGCTTTTGCTATTCATGAAGGGTGGCTTGTCTTTAAAACTAGGAGTAATTTGTTATTCAATCCAGGGTCACTTGGTTTTTCAAAATAGGGGTCAATTGCCTTTTATTCTAAAAAAGGAGTGGCTTGCTTTTTAAGCAAGGGGCCATAAGACTTTCCATCAATGGGGGAGTGGCTTGCTCTTTGAATTACGGGTTATTTGCTTGTCTATCTATTGATGGTGGCTTGCTCTTTAAATAAGGGGTCATATGCTTGTCCATCCATGGAGGGTGGCTTGCTTTTTTAACTAGGGGTCATATGTTTGTCAATCCATGGAGGATGGCTTGCTTTTAAACTTCGGGTCATATGATTGTCCATCAATGGTGGGTGGCTTGCTTTTTAAACTTGGGGTCATATGCTTGTCCATCCATGGAGGGTGGCTTGCTTTTTTAACTAGGGGTCATATGTTTGTCCATCCATGGAGGATGGCTTGCTTTTAAACTTTGGGTCATATGATTGTCCATCCATGGTGGGTGGCTTGCTTATTTAACTAGGGGTCATATGTTTGTCCATCCATGGAGGATGGCTTGCTTTTAAACTTTGGGTCATATGATTGTCCATCCATGGTGGGTGGCTTGCTTATTTAACTAGGGGTCATATGTTTGTCCATCCATGGAGGATGGCTTGCTTTTAAACTTTGGGTCATATGATTGTCCATC
>JAULCC010242288.1:0-12543 GCA_032358795.1 Nuttallia obscurata | reverse complement strand
GCTGGAAGCCAACAGAAAGTGTTAGAGACTATTCTTTATTCTCAAGACTAAGAACGGGTTGGTGAATTCCAGCCCTGGGGACGAAGCTAGTTTTTACTACATGGCTGCATGGAAACATTGTAAATCTTCTCCCCTGGCCCATATTTGAAACAATTAACACATATTCATTGGCAAAAACTCTTATGACATTTTTTTAAGCCATACTGGTTCGTATAAAAATGTTACATCCAAGGGCGGAGTGAGTTGTCACTACATGGCTAGATAAAAAGGTTTTCCTACAAACTTGGTCGAATAAAAAAACAAACACAATCAGGAATGGTTGTTTCTGACCCTGTGTCATTTTTTTTAAAAGCAAAGTCTGGTCAGTATATTTTTGTGGGGAAATATGTTCGAAATTACATGTAAGAAAAACACCTTTATTCAGAAATAATTTCAGCGGAGTAAGCTTTAAGCGCAAATGTGTTCATACTTCTCATGTGCCAGCTACTATACAACCGCCAATATTTCAAGGTTAATCATGTACCGAACAACCTCAGTACCTTCACGACATTGATTTAGTAACAGGTTAAGTGCCATAATTGGTTAGGAAACTTATCAAATTCTTGCGGTATTGTTTCGACGCTTGTTAGATCGAAGTGAAATCTTGCTTGTGGGGGCATGTTTTGAACGTTTTGTTCTGTTTTGTTAGTTTTCCTTTTCGTCGATTCGAATTCAGAAGTTGATTTGGCAAGCGACAATAGACACAGAAAACGGTTCTTCAATAAGCAAAGTTTCAGCTTCTGTCCTCAAAACATTACACAAGATCTTGTTTCTCTTTATTACCTGATAATGAAGTCTATACCTCAGTTAATGACGTCATTAGGGTTGTACGTTTAGCGAAACATGACATCATGCAAGTTATATCGAAAGTATTTATAGGGGGTAATTGGGAGATGTATCTCTCCTCTCCACACCAGTCATACCACCCCGTATTACTCAGCAAGGCTTCGTCTAACTGATTATACTACAAAGTTCTAAACTTTCAACCTTAGCGAAAAGCAATGACGGCTAGACAAGGTCCCGTGTCTCATGTAGCACGTGATTACCGAGTACCGCATATTTATATAAACCTGAGAAATTATAAAGCACAAAAGAGGAAGATCCAGTATAATGAATGATTATGATAATGAAAAATGTAATGGACTAGTATCCATTGAAAAGTATGAACCTAAAAACATTAAGTTGGAAACCAAATGCAGTTTCCACAAAGCTGTGACTGATTGAGTTAGAAGTTAGATCTTAGAGATTGGGAGCGAGAGAGATCATATCAGATTATTTTAGAAGTAATACTTAAATTATTATAAGATAAAATTTGAAGTTAGACCAAGATAGAGGAAGAAAGAGATTGTACGTTTTGAAAACTAAACGTTTTAAACTGAGAGTTAGATTAAAAACAAAGAGAGGTTGAAAAATACTTATGAATGTTATTTTAAATTTTCGGAACTTTTGCTTTTTGAGTAGAAATTAGTATTCATCATTTTGTATAATTTAATTCATTTGTTTTGTTGCTACAGAGGTAAATTAAATGCTATATTTAACACTGACTTTTCGTATTTGACTTCACATACATTACCTTTCAAAACATGACGCTGCTTTTTTTATTTCAAAACAGCAAGTAATACTTTCGGAAATTTGTTTAATTCCGAAAGTAACATTACTGATTATTTCTAATTATGTGTGCACACACAAATCTATGAGTGTTCCCTTCTGTCTACATCTGTCAAAACTGAAACAATAAAGGTTGGTCATAAGAGCTGGGTTCTTTTCCTTAGCCCCATATATACAAATACAGCTGTATAGCAGATTTTTTTCGTCAAAATCATTCACAAATATTTTTTTTCTCATCTAAACTTTTTAGATTTGGTTTTATTTCAACTCATGGCACTTGGATTTGTACATTTATGACTGTATTTTCGCTTTGGAGCGAATAGTCATGGGATTAGTCTTTTAGATATATATCAAGTTTGGGGGGACGTCCTAACATGTGTATTTGGAATTCTTTCCAAATATCGACCATATATATCAATATTTGGAATATATTATATATATATTATAAGTCTTACTCTAATAATAGAAAAGAAAAAATAAATATCAAAGAATACTTCCTTGATGTCAAATCAGACCGTAAAATATTGCACATCCTATGTACAAGTAATGCAATGTTTTATTAGACGGGACTCAGGATGTATAAATATATTGAAACTGACAACGCCCAAATATAAACGTATTAACTAAGGTGTGCACGTTTAAGTTAAGGTTTTACATAAATCAGCACAACGTATACGTTACAAAACGACTTCTATACTTGTAGATATAAACTGTTAACAGAAATAATTGATTTATAAAATGACTGATGTTGCACAAGCCTAATGAAACAAATTCTAAATGGCATAGAATATTGAGAGTTTAGCACTGCCTGATGCATGTGGTTTAATTAAGATATATATCACAATTCAATTAGCATCATACCACGGGAGGGGCGTCCGTGTCCCAGTGGTTATAGTTATTGATTTGCACTCTCTCTGTCCTTCACCGCTGTGGGTTCGAATCCCGGTCTGGGCACTTTGGATATTTCAAGCGGGGAAGCCTTCCAGCTGGCTTGCGGTTGGTCGGTGGTTCTACCCGGGTGCACTCTAAGCCTGAAATAGTCTTCCTCCACCTGTAATGAGCTGGACGTCGCGATATGACTAAAATACTGTTAAAGCGACGTTAAATTCCAAACAAACAAACAAACAAACATACCACTGGGCCTTATAGGGACTGGTCATATAGGCTGTTTATTTTACTTTATAGAATAAACTTCAATGAAGTACGTTATCTGAGAATACTGATCTGCGATCTGTTAGCTGATGTCACATCATACATTTAGCATCACCATAGGCCAACTGTTTGGCGTTTAGTAGGGCAGGTGGGGTTGAACAGCATATAGTAGCTGTTTAATTTCTTTTAAGTTCTCTTTTTAATGTTATATTTATGGGCATCAATCAGATACAAGTTGTTAAAAACATTTTTTACCCAATGTTAAGTATGTATTCCATAAACTAGTATTTCTGAAATCAGTATCAGTCAAACAAACAAACAAAACAAACAGCAATTCCGCTTGTGTTTGGCGTAATAAATGCATAGTAAATGGTAAAAGTCTCATTTAAGAAATGCATTTTATGAATCCATAAAACGTAGAAGTTAACATGAAATATAGCTTTCAATAACTAAACAAGACATACTGTTATTGAACAAATATAACAAGCTACGTCGTGTCATCAACTGATTAACCTAGTGTTTCCACTAATGGCGTTGCCAACTTTAGTTATCACACATTCAAACAGACAATAAAACTGAGTAATTGTCGAAAACTAATCGTTTACAAACATGAGATAAAAATCCATTTGTGAAACTCGCGTGAAATCATTAGCTTGTCTTGGGTACATAGTTAGCATACGAAGCAATTACAGTACGTTACCGCGGGTTCAATCCCCGGCCGGGTCATACCAAATACTTTAAAAATGGTAGTTATGGCTTCCCTCCCTGACGCTCAGGACTAAGGGTTAGCATTACGACAGGTTTTTCAGGATAAAGAGACCGGCCAGGGTTCAGTCCCACGTATATAAGTGCTATACACTGGGCACGTTAAAGAACCATAGTTCTCTACAGAACAGTTCTGTGTATCCGCTTTCCTCTCGCTGGGACGCCTACTGGAAGAAAGCCCTATTGGAGGAAAGTGACGTAAATCAATCAAACAAACAAAAAACATTACATTGATTAAACAATACAATACCGGTTATTCGGCATTACATATTATTTAAACTAGAGAATGTATTTAAAAAATATACAGAGTGATAGACAAATATTAAACATCAATCTTAAAAACTAAAACGCATTTAAATGTGCTGTTCATGTTTAAAAGTGTTAAGCGTATGACACCAACGTTTACAAGGTGGTACTTTCCCCTTTATGTCAATATGTATAACGTTTGCAAACAACATACAATTATATCATACTACTAACAGAAGCTTATCCTGAAAGTATATGCACCGGATATGTCAATGTCAAAATACAAGAGCCTTTATTCCACCGTGCAATGTATTTCACCAGCAGTGTAATTGGCCGTTTAATTGTAATAGAACATCAATCTTAATAAAAAGACATTCTTGTGTGGAAACTATTGCAGTTATAATTTCACGAACATTGATAAAATTATCGTTGCATATTGCAGCTGTAGCATTATCCTTGGAGAAGTCTCGTTTTTATGAAATATAGCGGCATTTATCAAATGGAAATTTAAGAACTCTACACATATCAAATACAGGGCAACATATCCACAGCGCCGGTCAAAATCATCAACCAATTACAATAATGTCAAGATCATGGAACATTTTATAAACAGTCTGAATTTAAAAAGCTATAGAGCAGATACTTAAAGCTCAACATTCTATGTTGCGGGGTGGGATAAAGGCAAATAGACCAAGTATTATTTGAAACATTCTTATTATAAGTCAAAGGTCAACGTTAAAACGGTATTTCAAAGGGACAGTTTGAGTTTACTCAAAACATAGTATTATGTCCGTTTCATTTCAGAAACTGAGTTCAAATAATTGAACTGCTTAAACAAGTCTGCTACTTGTTAAGTTTATTTGTATAAAGGGAATATGTGATTTGTTCAATTCGGGTTAATGAATTACAAAATTGCATTTATTTAAAAAAAAAGAACACGGTGCAAAGTTTCTTCAGATATGTGTTTATCATTTTCATTTGTATTTCTTTAACCACTGGTTTAGTTGTAACTTTAGAGTTGATACATATGACTCACAGTCTGGCTACAGCCGCCATGACGAGAGAGTTTCGTCAGTGCAATAATCTCGTCACTTGTATTCGAATGATGTTTCAAGGGGAAGAACTGTCATTTATTTGCAAAAATCTACTTATACACAGGGGCATTATGTTAAATGACTGCCTTGATATACGTGAACTTTTCCGGAAACTTGGAAGAGGCTTAAGTCATAAAAAATAAGCAATCAAACGTAATTTGATGAGTTTTTGTCTAATTCCTTTCTTTTTGTAGCAACAGTCGGAAATTGAATAAAAACAAACAAACAGCCAGCACAAATGAACACTGAATTTTTAGAATTAATGTCATGATTCCTCTAAGCTGTTGATTGCCATTATCGATGCATTTGAATAATTCTACCATTTTTGCTTGTTTGTTTCGGAATACTCCGATATCGATTTTTGTGTAAAATTTATTGACTATCTCTGTATATATTTATCACTAACGTTGCTTATTTCCGTTGTTATATAATCATCACGTATTTTCTAATACAAACAACCCGTTACATATAAGAATCGATGACGTCACAAAATCAATAAGAAAACTCTTATTAACCTTTTGTTATATTGCCATGTGATGAAAAGAATATCAGATTCGTTTACACTTTATATGAAATTTTATTAGACTCGTCCTGGAACCTTAATTAAGCTAGCCAGAGGCTCGCTTATGAAGATTCTTGGACTCGTCTGTTAATTTTTTTATATAAAATGAAAACTCATCAGATATCATCTCTCTATATATTACTCGTGCTTGTAATGAAAGGGTTAATGGGGAATTTCCAATCTATTATCTTATCTATTTCTTTGTCTTTAATTAAATTTGTTAAATTTACATATAACTATGTATTTATAAAACTAGAGTATGGATTGGTTAGGAAATGAAGGTATAAATACACTGGAAGAGAATCCTGTACTCTGGTTCTGTCACGCGCTTTATTCTTTAACATTGGTTAAATAAAATAGGTCTAGCATTTGAATATTAAACGAAGCACATATACATAGTGTTAATAAGTTTTCTAATCAGAATATTTAGAACCTTAATAAACACTGTATTATAACTGCTTATTTACTCGTAAATATTTATATATTCACCCCGGATATAAGGGTTTGGACTCATGAGAAATCAGGTTTTACAGTAAAAACTGTTCTCACGAAGGCCATTTCATGTTTTGAAATAAACTGTCTTTACAAATAGACTTTTCTGAAATCTAAACACAACAGAAAACAAAAACATCTAATTATTGTTATTTCTTAAAAATATTGCTAAATGAATATTTTATATCAATAAAACACATAAAAATAAATAAGATAATGGTTACACTGTAGGTTTGCCAGGTTCTTAACAAAACATTTGAATCATGTGATTTGTTTACTTATAAAATGAACTTTGTCTTAAACGATAAAAACCTGAGCAATAATTTCGTAACACGTTTATGGTCTGAACGCTTTTAGGCCTACAGTGATTTTATTTCTGTTATTGATGTTCACGGATGCATTAACGCTATTACAATCTACAGTAACTAGGTATCAAGACACATGTATCAATGAAGCAGTTGGCAGACATCCAGGATCTTGACGGATTTGTTCAATTTCAAACCGTTATATTTACAGGAGTATCGGCTGTACCATATCATTGGATACGTAACAATCTTATTTTCTTTCGTTTCAGTTTTGTTACTAGCCTTTGGAAATAGCAATGGAGTCCGTACTCAGACAGATATTTTCTCCAGGACTTCAAAGAAACCATCTGAATATATGCATCGTTGTTATAGTGGTGGCGTCGCTAGGAGTGTCAGGGGCCCAAAGTTTTGACATTTCAGATTCTGAGGTTGATAAATCAGACCTGGAAAACAATGATATGAATTCATTCTGGGAGTATTACTTTTTAACTCAAATGGAAAAAGCTCTGGACCGCAGATTATCAGCACTGAAGGAGAAACAACGCATATCATATGATCACGGTACGTGAATGTTCTGTATTCGGAGCATTATTTATCATGTTATTTTTTGTTTGTTTTTACCAAATTTCTTTAGCATCATTTTCGAATTGAACTTACGTTCAAAGGTGCTCTTTCCTAATTTACATATTCTGCCCCCCGATCATCAAATTGCAAGTCGGCCGTTAAAACTTGAAACAAGTTGCAGCCACGGCACATTGGCTTAAACCTTCACATGTACATGCTCCCAATACACCTTGGTGGAGTGAGGTACGTGTGGGATTAATTTTCTGCCCAGAAAATTCCGACGGTCCGGGCGGGATCCGGACCCAAAATCCTTCAATCCTTAGTCCTGCGTCTTATCACTAGACCACCGTCCCTACAATACATCTAAATTAACAATAAATATGTTGGATACAACATGTTTTATTTTAAATATGTTGGATAAAACATGTAGTACTTTAAATATATTGGATAAAACATGTGGTACTTTAAATATGTTGTTAAAGCTATTAGCCGGTTAGCTCAAGTAGTAGAGCGTCCGCTTTCGGTGCGTGAGGCCGCGGGTTCGACCCCCGGCCGGGTCATACCAAAGACTTTAAAAATGGTAGTAATGGCTTCCCTCCTTGACGCTCAGGATTTAGGGTTAGTATTACGACTGGTTTGTCGGTGTCTGGATAAAGAAATACTTATAACAATAAAATTGCTTTAAACAATCAAGATACTTAAAGATCATGTATTTAATCCTGTATGGGTTTCTAAATATAAACTGATCTTAAATAATATGTTTAAGATGTATATTCGTTCGAATGAATTGCCAAATCTTTATTTTGCAGACGATTCCAGTTATTTATCAAATGGAAGGGAGAAAAGAAAGGTTCTGGGTAAGCAGTTTGTTTGTTTCAACATTCAACTTAATTCGTGTTGTAGTGTTAACTTAATGATGCAATAGAAAGAAACATGTGACATCATCCTACATGATTTTGTAGCGAATATAAGACGTCATTAAAGGTCGATTATATAGTCACCCTCGCAATACACTGGTGTTGTTACACAATTATTTATAGAGATCTACCGTTACGAGGAAGCTATTTAACTGGCTTGTGAGAGGTCCATGAGTTAGCCTATGAATGTCTAGGCTCTTTTCTGGTCTTGTAAAGATTAAAGAGTCGCCATATAGCCAGAGTTTGGGGTGTGATTTAAAATTCAAACTAAACAATTAAACAAAATATTTAACTTAAATACTGGTTAGTGTTTTACCACGGTAAGTGTTAACATCGTTAAAATTTCCTTTTTTTGGAACAGGTACAATAATTCCCTTTGTCAAGCTGTCTGGATATAAGCTTTTATTGTACATGTAATTAAAAAGGTCACACAAAATAGGTGTAAGCACATGCTCACCTTCAATAAAAAATCTCGGGTACAAGTAAATCAAGCCTAGCACTCGTACGCAGTTGTTAACACAAAATAGCATTCCTCACTTCTTCGCACGTGAAATCACAGTCTAACTGCTCCACAAAACGAGTCAAGTGAGACATGTATATCCTCTACCACATTCGAGCACATCAAAAAAGGATCTGTAAAAATCGTATCATAATTTTTACAAATTTATATAAAAATAATATTTTTAAAAACTCTCAATTTTGCGAAAACAAATATGTTTGTAAAATCGAATTTGTAACCGATAAACTTTTTAAACAAATAAAAAAAAATATAAACAACAGATTAAGGGCAATAAATCTTCAACAGGTAAAAGCCAAGTAAATCGTCACTTACGTGTTATAAATTTGTTTATTATTATATTGAAAAATAGGGAATTGAAACTAGAATTTTTTTTTTTTAGACCATTTCATCTTTCTTATTGGCAATGCAGCATACATTTTGTTTGTCTTAATTTACCATTTTTCATATTTCATTAAATCACAGTATAATATTTCATCTTTTAACAAACCACAGTATACGAATTTTGAGAATGAGTCCGTTCTGGAAAGCCCTTCATTAGTAGTTTAGGTGGTGGGCGGATCTAAAAGAGCACGCAAGAGGTCCACAACAATATGATCTATTTACTCTGTATACTATGAAGTGAGATTGCTATGGAACTCTTCCTTGACAGACGTCGCGATATGACTGAAATACTGTTAAAGCGACGTTAAATTCCAAATTAACAAACAAAACAAACAAACTTCCTTGACAACAATGCATTTAGAACTCAGAATGCAAACGTATATAATAAACTCGTTTTGTTGTCACTGGTATTTATAAATGTTACACCATATTAGACAGTCAACTTCCGCTTTATGATTGACTTTTAAAATAAACATATTCACAATGTAGCCGACTGCGTACGATTATAGATTAGCGGTTATGAAAACCTTTAGACGGGTTTACACACATAATTTGCAGGATTTACACATTCGCACACAGTAAATCGCAATCTCGTCATGATACATTATCAAACTAAACGATAGACATTATTTGACTTGGCTTCAGACTTTCTGTGAAACAAACGGCTTTGTCTGATAAATATATGACTGATGCTTTGTTTGATGAGAATCTAACGTGTGTATGACAAAACTGCATTCTATCATATGTTGGCATTTTGAAAGCCCCCATAAGAAATACATTGTATATGACGACCTCCTTAAGAATGAAATATTTATATCTGAATCGTTATTATGACACATTATTAGTTGCTTTCTTCATGCGCTCAATCATTCATTGATAGAAATTCTTGTCAAGACCAGCAATGCGTTCCCAAATGCTGAGGAACTGTTTCCAATAATCAGCAGTACGTTTAGTTTGGTTTCGTTAAGAGGCATTACAACATAGTTAAAAAGGATTGTTCTAAGGGAATTTATTACTAATATTCATTGTTAAAATGTTAAAGGATATTGAAGCTTCTGATTATTATTCATTTATTTAATATCAAATACTCCTAATAATACAGAGAAGTACTTTAAGTGTGTGGTTGAATCACACCTAATTTGTATAACAGTAACGGTTGCATAATTCAACACTAAACAAATATTTGATAAAAAGAACATGGCAAATTGATTCAAAATGAATTAAAATTTTGAAAGATTTCATCATTAATTTATTTTTTATAGATCTACAAGAGAATGGTTCATTTTGACTATAATCATAAACATAA
Source organism: Nuttallia obscurata (assembly GCA_032358795.1). Classification (NCBI taxonomy): domain Eukaryota; kingdom Metazoa; phylum Mollusca; class Bivalvia; order Cardiida; family Psammobiidae; genus Nuttallia; species Nuttallia obscurata. The sequence goes on along the minus strand of JAULCC010242288.1, from coordinate 2,592 downwards.
AGAGTTAGTCGCGCTTTAGAATGACCTACTTACGAGCAGCACACGTATCTCTATATACTTTACAACACTCCAATAACATTTTTATATATGTTGGTGCGGTTAAATACTCCAGTAAGACAGTAAATATTTTTTATGGGGCCATTTGTCCAAATCATTACCTAAAGGCTAATACTAAATTAAATGACTGGTACATTTTGATGTGCTGTTTTGAGGTTTGATAAATGGCAAATGCATGTCGAATATGTGTCTTTCTCATGATATACATGTGTTTTTAATTCAGTGTGCTCCTCCCTAACTTATTTATCATAATACTTTTTGAATGTTAAATTGATTGTTTGGTTTCATGATTTCTGATTCGCACAGTACAAAGCGTAAAAGAAGATATTGATGTATCAAATCAATACAGCGCAAAACTAAAGAGGTAGCTAATTTGAAAATGGTGTAAACCAGGATATATGTTGAGTACGGCGATGTTAAGGAACAAATGTATCTAGCATTAACAACACCTTGTAAATAATTACATGTATCTGGCACAAACAACGCCTTTTAAATAATTAAATGTATCAGGCACTTAAACCGCTTGAAAATAATTATATGTATCTGGCACTAACAAGGCCCTGTAAATAATGGTACGTACGTATCTGGCATTAACAACGCCATGTAAATAATTATTTGTATCTGGCACTAACAACGCCCTGTAAATAATGATATGTACCTGGCTCTAACAACGCACTGTAAATAATGATATGTATCTGGTACTAACAACGCACTTTAAATAATGATATGTATCTGGCACTAACAACGCGTTGTAAATAATGATATGTACCTGGCACTAACAACGCACTGTAAATAATGATATGTATATGGGACTAACAACGCCCTGAAAATAATGATACGTATCTAGCTTTAACAACGACCTATAAATAATGATATGCTAGTGGCGACTCGTAGTTCAATGTGACCGGATAAAAGCTTAGATACTGTACTACATGTTTTTTTTAATAAATGTATTCCAATGTTCAAGATGCTAAAACTGAATGAATTGTTACTGTTCTACCCCATGACAACTAAATATGCACGTATGTTCCCTTGTACCCACTGCATTATGAATCACTTCATTTTATGCATAAACAAGTGTTGTTTGTTCTATTATATCTAATTATCACGTGTAAAATTATTACAATGTTTCTGTTGCATCTCTTTCATATATATCGTAACATATTAAATCCATGTATCACCACTGTTTGTATGTCTAATACAATGTATATATCGGATACTGGAACATGTACATAATGCGTATGCTTTTCATATCGTTCCTGAAAATGGTATATATGCAGTCTGACTAAAGTACACGGTCTTTTACAAGTAAGATCTGAAGACGACCTATTTCTGATCTATTCTTGGATGATAGCTATCCATACCCTATTTATGAGTCGGAAAATCAGATGCCATGTTTACAGTCGCATGTATACTCTGTTCGTCGTCAGAATAGAATTCCGTGATAATAACTATAGGTCTCTGCTAAATATAGAAGAACACTTTCAAAATCTTGTAAGCTACGAAGTAATTGGCTGCCTAATATTACCCAGAAAACTAACGTCAATACGTTATTCTCTGATCGTCATAGGGCAGCTATTGTTTTAGGAGTTGTACTTTAGTCAGAGTGGGTATATATGTCGCGTCGTGTTGTTTTCGAACTGTGTAGTTATATTTGCATTTACGCGAGGGTTTCATCGACCATGAGGAAACTTAGATGAAAAGTCTACTAACTAGAGTGTTTTACATACTGATTATGAGAAGGTCAATATGCACCATGCATGCGGTACATGTTATCTATGGCTGGTTTCCTGATTGATGTGACTACAATCTACAATATCTACGACTGTTTTGTTGCACGATACCCACAGTTGACCGAATGTCACACCAAATCAGTATGTATCATTGCCGCTTTATCCTCAGTCTAATATGAATATCAGATTAAAGGTGTACGCCTATGATTCGCTCAATGAATCTGATTAATTTCCATAACAGATAAGAATGACCATTGTGCGTGATCCAATGTCTATAAGATCGGTAAGAATAGACGGGGGAAGCTTATAAATGTATTTTTAGTAGAGATCAACGGTGGGGAATAAATCGTACTATTCATAAACATTTGAAAGTAAGTGTTCGCGATAATTGTATTTTATTTATATATTCTTTCATTTTCTAAAATCCATGCCTTGCACGGAATGCGCAATCAACACCATGTTTCGCTTGAAATGATGTAGTTTGGACCTGATAGTCTAAGAAAGGTGTCTAAATTTTGACAAAATATACGAGTACAATTTACGAACAAACGGTGTTGACTTGTTTTTGACTCTTGGGATCTAACTACATAATTACATGCGACAGAATTGTACTGATTAAAAGCTGTGATTAAGCGCGTATTCCGTGCATAACATGGTTATTATAGTATGAAACTATATAGTGTTAAAAAAAACGATATAGTTCTACGAAAACATTTTATCGTCTCGTAAAATACGATTGATTCCCGGCCGAGATTAGTCACATTCTCATGGATATTTATATGTTTACGGTCAAATTTAGGTG
>JAULCC010242177.1:0-12543 GCA_032358795.1 Nuttallia obscurata | reverse complement strand
GAACATTTCTGTAAAGTTTTATTAAAATTGGCCAAGCTGTTTAGGAGGAGATGTCGTTTAAAGCAAATGTTGACGGACAGACGGACGGACGGAAGACGGACAAAGTCCGGTCACAATAGCTCACCATGAGCCTCTGGCTCAGGTGAGCTAAAAACAACTAGTGGCCAGATTTGAAAATAATTTGGCATAAGTGTTTCTTGAGTGACCATCTACAAAGATTGTACAAATTATTTTGATCATGAAAAAAACATCGCCCCCAAGGGGATGGAGACAGTTTTCCTATATGTATATAGTGTTTTTTTTATTTTTTTTAATTTAAAGTCACTTTTACAGTTTTTCAGTCATATTGCGATGTCCAGCTCATGACAGGTGGAGGAAGACCCCAGGGAATCCCTGTGCACTATTTCAGGCACAAAGTGCACCCAGGTAGAACCACCGACCTACCACAAGCCAACTGGAAGGCTTCCTCACTTGAAAAATCCAAAGTGCTCAGACGGGGCTCAGCAGTGAGGGGCTGAGAGATTGCAAGTCAATGACCAAAACCACTCGGCCACGGACGCCCCCTGTTTATAGTGAAAATTTTATTCTAACTAATTACTAACAAATAACCGAAGAGGAATAACTCCACCAAAATTTCAGATAGAATTTCAGCTCTTATTCTTCCTCTCTTTGCCCACATACGAAAAATTCAGCTGATCATCTTCTATATTTTAGGAGATATGCCATGGATTAGAAAAATGAGCAAAGAAGAATACCTCAGACAATATTGAAGACAAACTTACAGTACTTCAACAAAGGACTTCCTCTCTCTGACCTCTGACTTTATATGAAATATCAATTAAATATCTTCAATACATTAAGAGTTATTCCTGCACAAATTAATTATCAAAGGTGAATTACTCCACAAATTTTGCAGATAGAGTTACAGTTGGTTTTCACAGTTCTTTCTCGCTTTTTCTAATAACATTATTTGAAATTACAGTTGAATATTTTCAAGACTTAAGGAGTTGTGCTGCTGACAAGAAAAGTGAAGAAAGGGGAACAACTCCAAACATACTGAAACATAGTTACTGTTCTTGAACACTGCACTTCCTCTCTCTGTCCTCTAACCACATATGAAGCTGTAGTTGAATCTCTTTAATACGTTCTGTCTTAGACAAAAAAAATTTAATGGCTACACCTTCTAAGTCAAAGCCAACTAAAAGGTGACGACCCCCAATAGCTCAGAAAATTAAAGACAACACCAACATCACATTGAAATATTACTATGCTATTCTGCAAAAAATATATTTTACCTGCACAGGATCTCTTTTCTGAGATCTAACATCCCAAATCTTTACAGAACTGTCAATGGATCCAGAGAGAATCAGGGTAGACTCCTCATTAAACTTTACACAGTTGACTGTACCTGAAATTGTATTACAAAGAAATACAACCATTTGAATACAGTTCTGTTTCCTGACATCTCTATATGTCTATCTAGAATGATATGCTTCTTTCCTGGTAACAAACATTTTGGTGTTTGAGTCATGAATCAGATATAAAATTACTTGTATTCTTACTACTGAAATTTAAAACAAGAGATCAAAACTGCCACAAAATATGCCGGACAAAATAGTCCACTCTGTCTCATCAACGTTAACATTTGTGCAAAGTTATTTTAAAATACATCAATCCATGGTAAGGTTAGAGCCCAAACAAACATAATTTTGACCAGTTTTGACCTTTGACCTCTAATTTTTATCACACCTTTTAAGGTATGAATGTGATTCTTCCGCGCGACACTCTGTCTAATCAATATTAACAGTTGTGCTGAGTTATTTTAAAATCTATCCATCCATGGTGATGTTAGAGTCCGGACAAACATAAACTGGAACAATTTTGACCTTTTGAACTCTATGTCTCACCACAACTTTAAAGGTATGAATTTGATTCTTCCCCACGACACTCCGTCTCATCAACATTAACATTTAGGCCTAGTTTTTTTTTATAATCCATCCATCCATCCATGGCGAAGTTAGAGTCCTGACAAACCTAATTTTAGACAATTTTTACCTTTGACCTCTATGTCTGACCACACCTTTTTAGGAATAAATGTGATTCTTCCGCACGACACTCCGTCTCATCAATGTTAACATTTGTGCCAAGTTTTTTTAAAATCTATTCATGGTGAAGTTTGAGTCCAGACAAATATAATTTTGACCAATTTTGACATTTGACCTTTAAGTTTGACCACATCTTTTGAGGTATCAAAATGATTTTTATTGGTGACACACCGTCTCAACAAGGCTAACACATGTGCCAATTTATCTTAAAATCTGTCAACCCATAATGAAGTAACAGCCCCGACAAGCCAAATCCAGACGCACCGATGGATGCACAAACACCAAACAAAAAAAAATGATGGCTATTATCCAGCTCACAGCAATTGACAAAAATCAATCCAAACTTTGGAAAATTTCTTCTGTATGAGATGATTTAAACTGTGCACCATAGCAGGGGCGTAGCTTCCTATAGGCACTGTAGGCACATGCCTACACTTTTTTTTCCAAAAATCAAAAAAATGAAAATGCCAAAAATGCAATAAAAATAGAAGGGCAGGGGGGTTAGGGTGTATGATGTATACAAATTACCTAAGAAATATTGAAAAATCCATATACAAGGACGTAGATTCTAGTTCGAAGTGACACTGTAACTTCTTGTAAACAGCGAGTTCTAATCGTGAAACTTTGGTTATTGCCGGTTATTTCTATAAATACATATTACTCATAGTCGATGACGTCAGAGTGAGGTTTGTAGCATCTAGTTTTTGAGTGCTTGTTTACAAATATGGCGAATCTGGAACCTCCATATCCAGATATAAGTAGCGCAGATTTATGTGCCACTGACGAAGGAACAAAGTGACGACTTCTTGATGATGTCTGGTTGTCTTGTTTGTCCTACCCATTTCCATTCCGGTAAGTCTGGTTGTATATGACCTATTTTCAATATTGCGTCTGATAGATTGATTACTCCCAAATCCTGATATAGATGACTATACAGTTTATAAAATATAAACATCATGCAAAAAAACCCAGATCTTTCTAGATCTACATTAATTTTACTTTGTAGCTAGCTTACATTAGGTAGATCTAGCCATAGTTTACTCTATATACATGTTCTCAAATTCATTAAAGAATAAAATGTGTCGAGTAGTATATATAGATCTAATATAAATCTAAAACTTTCATAGCGGTATCGTAGTGCAGTTGTTAAGACGCTGGACTGACATACAGGCAACCCAAGTTCAAATCCCAGGTCAAATGATTTTTTTTCATCCCCGGACTAGAATGATTTGGTTTTTCTTTTTTTGTTATTTAAGTACGATCAGATGGAATAAACCAAACATTATAAATATCAAGTTAATTAGACTTGAACAAAGAAAGCTCTGGTCTACTCGTAGTTTTCATGCAAACAAAGTTTTTCTTAAATCATGCAGTCATGGTGTCACACAAGCTTTGCATAGACTGTAGAGTCAGCTATAAGCTGATTCACAAAGCGTCCCAAATGTGCTTTGATTAGACATCCATAATAGACAACGGTATTTTTTGCACTACAGCTATAATTATGAAAGAATCATATAACATGTGACATGTAAAACACAGCTGCTGGTTTTGCCTACATTCTGACATCTGAGTGCTTCTTTTAGCTTGTATTTTGGAAGGAAAATTTAGCAGTTATGACTATGATATACAGTTTTAGTGTATTCAGGTTCTATATCACTATTGAACAACATGGACTTATTCTCGTTCTCAGAAATGCACAACTATGACTTGCTCAACTATATTGTATGATACATTTAGGCCAATATAATGCAAGAAATGTTGAGCATAAAAATGAGTCCATCCTCAAGAAATGTCTTAATCCCAAGGCCTATGTACTGCAGTTAAGCCGTGCAGTTTTTTTTCGCTTTACTTCTTTCAATTACTTGAAAGTTCTTTCGAGAACATATATTGTGTATTTTTATCATTATTTCCAAAGAAAAAAATTATTGAAACATTGTTTTATAGCACATTTGGAAATAAACAATGCAGGCTCAATGGGAAATGGCTGCTGGAGTAAACATGGCTGCCGTATTCAAATTCAAAAGATGCTCTTTACTGTGTGTGTTGCTGCCTATTTGGAGGGACTGATGGTCGTTCAAAGACAATTACATCTGTCATGACCGATTGGAAGAACCTGTCAACATTGGTTAAGCGTCATGAAAGTGAAAAGTTTCATATAAATGCTTCTGTTCGAGCTAAATGTTATCGAGATATCAAGTCTGGTAAAAGTGAGTCTATCAACAAGAAACTGTCAGACTCAGCTAGGGCAACTGTAGAACACAACAGACAGATATTGAAAAGAATAATTGAAGTGATTGTTCTTTTTGCAAAGCAAAACATACCACTATGTGGCCATACAGAAGAGGCTAGTAATTTCTACGCAATACTTCTTGCGTTTGCACAAAATGACAAGGTTATGTTAGAGCACATAACTAGTGCCCACTACAATGCCAAATACACTTCACCAGACATTCTAAACGAAATTATTGGCATTTGTGCAGAACAGGTAAAGGAAAAGATTCCTACCAACTGCCGGAAATGTCCGTACTTTGCAATAATTGTTGATGAATCTACCGACAAATCAACTAAAGAACAGTTATCGCTTTGTGTTAGATTTGTTGACGATCAATGTACTGTAAGAGAGGAATTTTTAGGCTTCGTTGAATGCGCGTCGGTCAAAGGAATAGAACTTTGTGCCAACATTTTGTCATTTTTACAGGAAGCTGGCCTTGATGTCTTAAGAGTTAGAGCTCAGTGTTATGACGGGGCATCGAACATGTCTGGCAAATATCACGGAGTTCAGGCACTTTTTCTGCATGCAAATTACATACATTGCAAGCACACTGCCTTAATCTGCCGTTAGTTCACAGATCGAACATTCCTTGTGTCCAAACAATGATGTCAGCTGTCCAGGACATTAGTTTCATGTTTGATTACTCAGCTATACACCTAGCAACATTCTAGGATGAATCATCCAGAGATGCCACTACTAAAGAAGAAATGGAGCAGCGAACAAAGCTTTGTACATTATGCGAAACAAGGTGGTCAAGCAGCGCTGATGCCTTGTCAACCTTCAAGAATGCATTTCCCGTTGTAGTGCATGCCCTTGAAACACTGTATGAGAACGGAGATAACAAAGCAGGACAGTATCTGGCTGAAATACTTCGATTTGAATTCATCGTTGCCTTGATAGTAGCTGAACATATGCTAAGTTCAACAGCTGCATTAACAAATCTCTTGCAAAAGGAAGATAATGATCTACTGCATACAACTGGAGAAACCAAAGTCGTCATTCAATTAATGAACAATGAGTAAAACCATCCGGGACGCCCTATATGAAAAAGCTATACATGTAGCTGCACAATTTGAGATACTTCCTTCCAGACCAAGACCTGCTGGCAGGCAAAACCATAGGGCCAACCCAAACGTAGATACACTGTCAGACTATTGGAAAATAGCACTATTCAATGTATTCCTTTAGGAATGAAGACTGCCTTGCGGCACAATATCTTCTGCCAAACAGAGTATATATCATATGTAACTAGTTACATAAACAAAACTTGAAACTGGTTGTTAAATGCGCTCAATTGAATAACATGGTACCATCTGCTGACATCCCATATGACGTCATTTTCGGCAGGGCGTTGTCATGACGTCGCGTTCTTATTCCCGCTTTTAACGGCAAAACCATATACAGGAGACGTTTTGTCAAGTGTATATATTTTCTTAAAATTTCTCTTTATGTGATAAATAGAATCTTATATTCATGTTAATTTAATATCATATGTCTTTTTAGTCAACTCGTTTCATAAATATGATATTGAATTAACACTCATGTAAGATCCTCTTTTTATAAAGTCTTTTCATCACTGAAAAGTTCTTCAAAGAACATATATTAATAATTAGTCATTAGTTATACACTGAATTGTCTTTGATTTCATTATATTCTAGAAGTCTGGTTTGTGCATGATGAGGGAGTGGGAAGACTGAGGAGACTGGTGTTTAAAGTTTACCTTGCTACTATATGGTACAAAGTAGGGATGTCAACGGTTAACCCATTAACCGGTTAACAGTTCGAACGTCCGATTAACCAAGTACAAAATCAGTTATCTGTTAACTGAAAAAAGTAGTATATAAAAGCAACTTTTTAAATAAGATATTAAGTTTTAAACCTAATACATATGCCTAAACCCATGATCTCAAATTGACCCGCCGTGTGAAAATGTGTGAAAAACTCGTCCATCTGCTGAAGGTCGAGTGATAGGTAAGCCTCGCAGTTTGACACATCGTGTTCAATAAACAATGTATTTGACATGTGCTGGGGTAGTGTTTGTGACTTTACATAATTAAAGAGATACCCGATAATTGTATGGAGTATATCAATTAGATATATCATTCAGAATGTGTGCAAGTGATGGCGATATTCCAAGGAAAAATTAAATAAAAAAATGGACCAAAATGAGGCAGGGATTGCAAGTGTTATTATCCTGAATAAAACTTAGAAGGCTTGATAGGAAATTTGGTTGAGGGCATATAAAACATATTTTAAAAAGTCTCCGTAACCGAATCCCAAACAGGATTACGCCTGAGTGTAAAAACATTACGTGGGCTACAGCTGACATGGTTGTGCTCGATAAAGTTCCACTAAGCATCTCCGACTGCGAGGGACTAAAGCTTACAAATTTGATGCACATTCTCGTACCGGTTTACAAATTCCACCAAGAAATATGATAAGGGACCAAAATGGTCTGATTGTCATATCCGACCTGTTATTTTTTTTCTATTTAAAACAAATTATGTGCGAATCTTTTAAAAAAAGCGACATAAAATAATTAAGTAGTTTCATGCATCATACTGTACCGTTGTAAGGGTGTCGCGGTGTCACGGTAAATAATATCTAAGGAAAGAGTCCCTACATCAACATCCGATATCTTTGGAATTTTTAACGGTTAACCAGTCGGAAGATTATACGGTTAACCGGTTAGTAAATTAAACTGTTATTGACATCCCTAGTACAAAGATTTTCATTTTTTCTTAATTATAAAATCAGAAGAATCTGGTTTAATTAGACTTCTCTTTGAAAATATTCCCCTTGGTTGAAACAACATAATGAATTTAAGAAATAATTTTCCATGAATGCATATAATTATACATTTAACAATCTTCTGGACTTAAGTTATAGCAAAAATAATCATACTTTGATTATCAAGGTAAACTACAATAATAATAATTTACACAAGTAGGCAATATGATTAAATAATTCACTATCATTTCACTGTGTTTATATAAATATTAAACTCTTTCAGATCTGGAGATGGTTCTGCCCCAGGATGAGGAAACTGCTCCACCAGCAATTCCTTCCGGCATCAAGAAGGAAACTTCCAGTTCCCATGCAGTTACCTTCAAAGAGTATTTAACTAAGGGTTAAGTAATATAAGATCTAAATTTACAAATAGAGGGGATGTAGTTTGAGATTTCTAAAAACCATTTAACATCATAATACTGTTGATCTATAGGATCACACCCCTCATCAGATCAGGTGGCTTAACTACATCTTCAATATTTAAAACCCTTCAACACCACCAGTAGAATGTCCTCTTTCATATAACATATTTTTTCTGACAAGGTGCCTCAATTAGCAATATTTTCACAGATATGGAAGTATACCACTGTTCTGCACAGGTAATTATTGGAAAGTCCACAGCAAGGCTAAATTGTACTTTTGTTTTTTAACCAATAAATGAAAGAAGAAAGAGTTGAGCTTATTCTAAGCTATACTTTTCATAACATGCTGTATGTTCAATGCACTAATCAAAGACAATATGTGTGACTTTTTAGTTTAATTTATATATTTCAGCAACATATGCATCGTATGTAGGACGTCAAACCTACTGTACAACTTTGACAGAAAGGGGAGCAATGGTCAAGAAAAGAACATTTCCATGCAAATGTAGAGAACAAGCAAAATTTCATCAACAGGTTGAGTGTATATTTGCAGGAGAATGCCTATCAGACTCAGCATGCAAGTGGAGAGATACTGATGTGCTGATAGCCCAAGCTGCTATTGACAGTGCTTTGAGAGGATACAGATCTCTTGGTGTTGTTTTGCTACCATGGAAACATTTCTGGAAACAATCTTTATTTCATGTCTGGTACACATCAGAGAAATCAGACGACTTTTAAGAGATAAGATATCATAAGCACAAATAATATCCTAGGGTTATCTCTTTGCAGAATTCTTCCATTCATACATGCAGTAACTGGGTGTGATACTACCTCTCAATATTCAGTGTTGGCAAAACAGCTGCATTGAAGAAAGCAAGAACAAGTTCATACATTCAGGAACAGGCTTCTGTTTTTCTAAAGAATTCTGCAACAAAAAAAAGACATTGTTGCAGCAAGAGAAAAAAAGTCATTGTATGTTTATAGAACAGTGGACGAGATGTGAAGCTTGATGACTTGAGATACTGAAAGTTTGTGAGCAAAGTCATGAAAAGCATAAAGTATGTCCCAGTACACACATTACCACCAACATATTAGTTAGTTAGTAAGTTTGATTTACGTCACTTTCTGCCAGCTAGGGCTTATGGACGTCCCAGAGACCACCAACATGTGCTGCAGCCTTCAACAACTCATTACATGTTTATCATCAAGTACAAACGGGGATTGGGAATTCTGACAGTTTAGATCCACTGTAGTGGGGCTGGATGTCTTAAATGGGGTTTCTTATGCCAATGCAGACACATCTGAAGCCGGCACCTGAGAATTACTGAAGATAATCTGATATGCATGCAAGACAAACTATGATTCCTAGCGGTGTACATGTAGACGACATGGGCTTGAACGCTCATCAGGATGTGGAGTGTGTCAAGGAATCAGTTGTAGTAATTCAGGGACCTTACAGGAGCAGGAGTGTGTCAAGGAATCAGTTGTAGTAATACATGGACCTTACAGGATGTGGAGTGTGTCAAGGAATAAGTTGTAGTAATACATGGACCTTACAGGAGCAGGAGTGTGTCAAGGAATCAGTTGTAGTAATTCAGGGACCTTGCAGGAGCACGAGTGTGTCAAGGAATCAGTTGTAGTAATTAAGGGACCTTACAGGATGTGGAGAGTGTCAAGGAATCAGTTGTAGTAATTCAGGGACCTTACAGGAACAGGACATAATTGATGTTGGCAAATTTAATTCAGGTAGAAAAGGGCTGGTAGTCTTTAATAAACTAATCATCCTTTGAAAAAAAGAAACCTCCTTTTAAAACAGCTCTTGGATAAGTCTGCCTTTAAGATGTGGGACTTTAAGGTTGCACATATCTTGAATATAATCATGTTTTAAGAAGTAATCTGTGTACATCCTGAACATATGTCTCATTTTGTAAGCCATGTATTTTGGGAAGCCATGTATTTTGGGATTACACTGTTAGAACATAGTTTCTAAATTTTCTCCTATTATTGACCATTGATTGTCTAAACCTGAACAGTTAAAGTGCTAAGGTGAGCACAAGTGTTTATGACTGTAATGAAATGTTCACTGTTAACAGATGCAACTAGTATTGTTGTTGCTGTACATGATGAAAAGAGGACAGGATGCTCCATTGTGTTATCCTTAAGACACATACTTCACAGGCTAATTTTCTCTTTTAGGGTTATTTGTCAAATGGCTAATAAAGAAGACTGTGATTAATCTTTGCATGTGACTATGAAGGAAAAAATTGTTCTATTTGATTAAATATGTAGTTTGTTTATTTCACATCTTATAATGTCCCCTAGATAGGCTAAAGTTGCTTCTGTCAGTCCAGAACAACTTGTTTAAAAAGACAATTCTATAACAGTTCTTTAATTGATCTCATTTTGCATCATGAACATTTACACATCACACTCACTGATCATCTGCACGATGCACATGATAAACTTTCTAAACACCAGTCTTGGTAGAAATAAATTGTCATTTCAACAAGAATTGCAATTCCACTTGAAATGTATTTGAATTATATTTCAGTATTTTTATCTAATCTGACAATAACAAGAGCTGTCCGTAAGACAGCACACTCGACTATTCGAACACTTACCAATAGAAAGTTTCATTGCAATGTACCATGTAGTTAGTGAGATATGGACTCTTAATGTAGTTGCACACAAAACTTTAATCAAATTTCTAAGTCAACATGGGCAATAATTTGCAGTACAGAGTTATCTGCCAGTTACTGATAAACAGACCCTTAATGTTATTGCAAGCAATTTCTATGTCATAGTATGGCCATTATTTGTATTAAATGCAGGAAAGAAGAGTTATCTATCTTGATTATCTACTTATGTGTGATGACTGGGAGGCCTTGTAGAAAGCTTCAATATAATACATAAAGCAGTTACTTAGATATGGACTCTTCAATTGAATTAAATGTAGAAACTTGCAAGTCTTAAAGCTGAAGTTCTACGTCAAACAAAATGAGTGACCCTCTTACTTTTTGAAATAATACTCAAAACATTTGAAAAAATGTTCATAAATGTCATAGCTATAGCCAAGGTTTAGTCTTGTAAAGGAGCATAACTCTGTCAAATATGACCTTGACCTGCAGAATTTGGCTGCATCTCATCCCTGTTTGTATACAAAACCAAATATGAAAGATTGAAAAAGAAATGTTAATAATTGACAAAGTTATAGCCAAAGATATTTTTGTGACAAAATCAAAGTAAAAAAGAGCATAACTTTGTCAGATATGACCTTAACCTACATATATTGGCTTTATCATTTCTCTGCTGTTATAAGCAAAACAATTTGAAAAATTGAAGAACTGTTAACAAATGACAAAGCTATAGCCAGAATTAAGTTTTTTGTGACAAAACCAAAGTCCAGAAAGGGGCAAAACACTGTCAAATATGACCTTGACCTACAGAACTTGGCTGCATCACATATCTGTGGTTATAAGCAAAATAATTTGAAAGACAGAAGAAGAAATGATAATAAATGGCAAACTCATAGCCAAAGTCAAGTTCTTTGTGATTTAATCTAAGCACAAAAAGGGGAATGACTCTTGTCAAATATGACCTTGACCTGCAGAATTAAGTTGCATCGTATCCCCAAAGTTTAAAAAGGGGCATAACTTTTTTAAATATGACCTTGACCTACAAAACTTAGCTACACCACATCCCTTTAGTCATAAGCAAAACATTTTGAAAGATTGAAGAATAAATGTTAGTAGATGGCAAAGTTATAGCCAAAGTTAAGTTTTTTGTGACAAAATCTAAGTACAAAAAGGGGCATAACTCTGCCAAATATGACATCGACCTAATGATATAAACTGCATCACATCTCTGTTGTTATAAGTAAATAGTTTTAAAGATTCAAGAAGAAATGTTAATAAACGGCAAAGTTATAGACAAAGTTAAAGTTTTTGTGACAAAATCTAAGTACAAAAAGGGGCAAAACTCTGCAAATATAGTTGACAGAATTATATGACTTGCTGCACTTGTTAATATTTTCATAAGAAACAATTATGCCAAGTTTGAAGTAAATTTGTTGGATGGCATAGAAGATATAAGTATTTTTAAAAAAACTTTTACCAAAGCCGACACCGGGGCGAGTGCAATAGTCCCCCCTTATTCTTCGGATAATCGAGCTTAAAAGTCGATGACTTACGGAAAACTTCAAATATAAAAGCTTATAATACACAATGAATGAAATCAGTTCGAACAGATTTTCAAAGTCATTTCATAACATTACCATAACTTTAATAAGGATCTGTGGGAAATGCATTATGATGCCCGTCTTACATTTTGATAAACTCAGTTTAACCGTCAATGAATATTGGACATGTTTATTTTTATTAGATTCAGTATCCCAGGGAAGTAACTCTAATAGACTTCTGTCAAATGTCTTTGCAAACAGTATGTGTTCATCTTTATTGATGAACATCATTTGGTAACGCTGGCAAAAACATTTTTTCAATGAAATTTATGAACAATAATATTAAAGTCGGAAAAGTTTGTCTGTTGTCTTTATCAAAATTGTACATGACCTCGTGTTAGCAGGCTGTTACCAAAAAGAATACGGAGCGAATGTAGGGAACCAGTAAAATGACATTTTGGTGGGGGACATGACATGTGTCTAATACTGCATTTGCATAATCAAAGCGTGCTTTTTTTAAACTTTTCAGACTTGCCCTCAGGGATTTTCGACATGTCTTGGGCGTCGGGCCTGAATGCTGCTACTCGACATGTGGGGGAAGCCTTGGAAAACAGTGAATAAAATTTTAAAACATATGGATACATGTCTTTCTTACTTTTGATTATGATTCAGGTGTGCACATTTGTTCCAAAAACATATTTTTGTTTCTTTTGTTTTTGAATTTAACGTCGCTCTAACAGTATTTCAGTCATATAGCGATGTCCAGCTCATTAGAGGTGGAGGAAGACCCCGGGGGACCTCTGTACACTATTTCAGGCACAGAGTGCACCCGGGTAG
>JAULCC010242065.1:5539-20496 GCA_032358795.1 Nuttallia obscurata | reverse complement strand
ATTTATCAGGCTATGGGTCATGAACAATAACATCTGTCTTCTGCTATTTCTAATAATTTACAGCCATCAGCATAGACATTAATCAGGCTATGGGTCATGAACAATAACATCTGTCTTCTGCTATTTCAAATAATATACAGCCATCAGCATAGACATTAATCAGGCTATTGGTCATGAACAATAACATCTGTCTTCTGCTATTTCAAATAATTTACAGCCATCAGCATAGACATTTATCAGGCTATGGATCATGAACAATAACATCTGTCTTCTGCTATTTCTAATAATTTACAGCCATCAGCATAGACATTAATCAGGCTATGGATCATGACCAATAACATCTGTCTTCTGCTATTTCTAATAATTTACAGCCATCAGCATAGACATTAATCAGGCTATGGGTCATGAACAATAACATCTGTCTTCTGCTATTTCTAATAATTTACAGCCATCACCATAGACATTAATCAGGCTATGGGTCATGAACAATAACATCTGTTTTCTGCTATTTCTAATAATTTACAGCCATCAGCATAGACATTTATCAGACTGTGGGTTTTGATCTTTTTCATCTATGATTTCAGCTATCCATCTGTCCATTAATATTTGTTTCAAACATCTCCTCAATAGCTTCTCCAATTTTTTAAAAACTTTATAGGATGGGTGGTCTTCTTTCAAATTTGTTCAAAGAATTGTATTCCATAATAATTTTTGAAGAGGGTCGCCCAAGGAACATTTATGCCAAATCAACCTCAAACCTGCCAACTAGTTTTGTGTAAGATCTATAAAGTTTTACCTTTCTGTTGTATTGCCATTCCATGGCAACCAGAGTTTTGCATGGAAAACACTAGGTCCAATGGAATAGATGTTATGTTGAATTGGGCAGTTTCACTGGATAGTTGAAACAAGCCCTTCTTAATTAATATTTATGTGCATTAGGTCAATATTGACATGACCTATTTTGGGGTGTACTTGATCTTAAAAAATTGTTTAATACAAAAGCGAAGAATTATTATAAGATATGATTTTGATTACTGGGGTTGTGAATATTGTATTCTTGTTCTCATCATTTAGATATTACTCATGTATCTGTTTAATTCTTGTATAATAATTCTGAGTTATTATGTCTACAGTCCACAGAAAAAGAAAGACACCCAGCGGTTTGGAATGGTTCTGTATGCCACTATGGAACAGACTGATGCCATGCAGGAACTCTATATAAAACATGGCTGGACTTTGAAAATGGAAAGCATAAAGAAGTACCTGGAGGATACAGATCCTGAGGACTCTGCTGATGCCAAGAAAAATGTTGTATATGAGCTGTCAATAATTGTTACGCTAGATCAAGAACAGGAAATCAGGAAGCTGTTCAAAGAAAAAAAATGGCAATATAGTGTAGAAGGTATATTGAAAATAGTAATGTATTGTAGAAGGTATGTTTTAAATGGCAGTAAAGTGTAGAAGGTATGTTGAAAATGGCAGAAAAGTGAAGAAGGTACGTTTAAAATGCCAATGTAGTGTAGAAGCTATGTTGAAAATGGCAGTAAAGTGTAGAAGATATGTTGAAATTGGCAGTAATGTGTAGAAGGTATGTTGAAAATGGCAGTAAAGTGTAGAAGGTATGTTTGAAATGCCAATATAGTGTAGAAGGTATAATTAAAATGTCAATATAGTGTAGAAGGAATGTTTAAAATGGTAGTATAGTGTAGAAGATATGTTTTAAAATGGCATTACAGTGTAGGAGAAATGTTTAAAATGGCAGGATAATGTAGAAGATATGTTTCAATTCAGGATTTTGTTATTTTAATTTTACCCTTGTTTAAAATAAAAAATTGCATCAAGGTAGTCAGTCACAGTGATGTAGTTTCATGTTTCCCACCAATACTTTACCTTTATCTCTACTGGCTAATGACAAGTTTCCCACTTCAAACAGCAGTAAAAGACCATACTGTTTAATTATTTATTGTATATATGTCATTTTCTGGCATTTAGGGCTAATGGACATCCAAGAGAAAGGGAAGCGGATACAGAGAACTCTTCTGTAGAACTGAACTCTCTGGTTCTTTTACATACATGCCCAGTGTATAGCAGTGATACACATTGGGTTGAAGCCTGGCTGGTCACTTTATCCTGACACCGACAAACTAGTCATAATGCTTATCCTAATTTCTAAGCGCCAGAAAGGGGAAGCCATTACTACCAATTTTAAAGTCTTTGGCCCTTCAAGGAACAGAACACACGGCCTAACTAGGTGGTCACTGTTACTATGGTAAAGAAAATTAGTAATATTCTGCTTTTTAGAAACCCTGTAAACTAATTGTAACAACAATGATTATGTTGCTGCCGTCATCAGCAGGAAAAAACAGTAAATCATTTCCTTAAAAAACAAGATTGTTTTAACAGCACAAATTAAGAAAAGCAGTTTGTATATTTGAATTTCTATCCACAGAGCTGGAGGCGATTGACGAAGACCCCCCTGTGAAACCCAAATCTGTGAAAGCAGTACAAAAAGTTTTCAAGTCTGCAGCAAAAAAAGATAAAAAGAAATCCCTGCCACAGGATCAAAATGACAGTACTAAAGCAGACACAAAGCCAGTCCTAGAGAAGAAAACTGTTTTGGTTGGCCCTGAATGGGAAGAGGATGCAACTCCAAAAGGTAGTTGGTAGTGAGAGTTCAAATGAGATGTTCTTGCTACAAAGGGTTAATTTTCCTATCTACTTACAAGATATTGACTTTCAACCAATTTAAATAATGTTCTTTTACTTCTGTTTATTTGTCCCGGTGCATAATTAGCAGTTATATCTATGTCGACTCTTTTACTATTTAATTATTTTTTCCATCCTAATGTAAGATGGACAGCTAGATTTACTTCATCAAAATTTATTGAAGCCACCTAGAATATAATGGTCACAGTTTTTATAATTGTCCACAACAGTTATAGTGGAAGTATAAATAGATAACTATACAATGAACAATAATAATTTAACATTAATTTATTTTTACTAAAATCAAGTACTTCTAGAAATTATTTCATTATCATGAAAGAATATTTGGGCAACCACTTTTCAGTTTGGATATATTTTACTGAAAGGTTTAAGGTGATGCACCCTGATTTTGTAGGTCAAGGTCATACTTGACAAAGAGTTATGACCCTTTTTGTACTTAGATTTATTCACAAAGAACTTAACTTTGTCCATGACTTTGCCATTTATTTAAATTTGTTCTTCAGTCTTTCAAATTATGTTGCTTATAACAGCAGAGATTTGATGCAGTCAAATTCTGTAAATAAATAGTCTGATTGACAGAGATATGCCCCTTTTTGGACTTTGGCTTTATCACAAAAATTTAATTCTGGCTTTAACATGATCATTTGATAACAGTTCTTCTTCAGTTTTTATACGCCCGTTTTTCACTATATAAAGATGACTGAAAATCATCTCTCTGCATTCTCAGTAATTGCAAGCGTGATTTCAATATAATTTTTCAGAAATGCTCCCAAGGTGATCCTTAGTCAAATTCCCTCAAACCATCCTTCAAATGATGACCCTGTATAGGGTTCTTTAATTTGTATGTGCAAATTTCAGGTGAGCGATTACAGGACCATCATGGTCCTCTTGTTTCAAATTGTTTTGCTTATAACAGCAGAGATGTGATGCAGCCAAGTTATCAAGGTCAAAGTCATATTGACAGAGTTATGCCCACTTTTTAACTTTGATTTTGTCACAAAAAGTATCTTAGGCTATAAATTTGTCATATATTAACATTTCTTTTTCTGTCTTACTTATTTGATTTTTTTATACAAACAGGGAAGACTAATCCTCAACTATAGTTATGGCATTTATGAACATTTTTTCATATGTTTTGGGTATTCTTACAAAAAGTTAGAGGTCGAATACAAGCGTTACCCACTTTGTTTGACCTAGAAATTCAGGTAAAGACTTGCAGGTTTCTACATTCAGTTTGATTTAAGAGTCCATATCTAAGTAACTGCTTGATGTATTATATTGAAACTTTCTACAATGCCTACCAATCATCACACTTCAGTAAATGATCAAGTTAGATAACTTTATCCTGCATTTAATGCAAATGCCATCGGACATAGAAATTACTAGAAGTCTTTCACACTTCTTATGTTTGAAAACTAATCATGCCTTAGATTTACAAGTAAATGTGAAAGGCTTGAACTAGTGACTCAAACCTCTGCTAAACCTCAAAAACAAAGCCCCGATGTACAATTTATTTCTATACCTTTTCAACCTTATTGATTTTTTTTTTTACGATTGTTCAGACACAGTATTTACACAGTTATTGCCCATTTTGAATTTAAATAATTTTTAAAAACCTTGAAAATATGTTTTGAAAGTAGCTTTTGGTCAGATTATAAAGCTTTACAATAATTAAACTGTAATTTAATGATGGATGAATTTGAACATTTCAGGGAAAAAGCGACCTAATGATACAGATATGCCAGCAAGTGAAGGAAGGAGGTCAAGCAGACGAGAGATTAAGAAACCCCGCAGATACAGCCCAGAAGTGCCAGATGACAAAGAAGTGAAAGTAAAAATTGAAAAGGACATTGTTCCAATGCAAAAAGACAAGACCAGTGCCAAAAAAGAGGTTGCACCTAAATTAGACAAGCCATCAAAGATGTCAAATACTCCAAAAAGACAGATGAACACCAGGCTGAAAAATAATGACACAGATAATGAGAAAGAAACTTTTCCAGGTAAGACTAAGTCTACCATCAAGTCAGCAGCAAGCCAAAAGGGTTTGAATAAAGAAATCAAACAGGAAGTTCAAACAAAAAAAGAGAAAGCAGTTGAAGTTGCCACATCTCCAAACCTAGTGGCTGTGACCAAAGTTGAATATGACAACAATGAAGAAGACGATAGGTTGTACACAACAATGGAAGAAGATGACTTTGAAATGATGGATGAAGATGATGAGGTTGATATGGATGATGATGTAGATGATGAAGATGATGATGAGGAGGAAGAGGAGGAGGAAGAAGATGTAGATGAGTCTGGTTCAAAAGCTTTAAGTATATTCAGTGATTCTGATATGCCATCTTGCAAAGAAGAAGTTAAGACATTCCTGGAGAAACAGTTGATTGATATTTGTGACATCTGCAGTAGGATTTTTAAGAGAAATCAACATACTGAGTATCTTGACCATGTATCAAAGCATGAAAATGTTGAGTCGCATCCATGTAACACATGCTCAAAACAGTTTCTAGATCCCCATGCTGCCAAGATTCACCAAAGGGTACATGGGGAAGAGAAACAAGAAAAGTGTGCGACATGTTCCTCAGAATTCCATACTTCATTTCTGCTCTCAGCACATATGTATAGAGACCATGGGGAGTGTACCATGTTCTCCTGCGATGTGTGCAAAGCTAAGTTTGTGAACATCAGGTTCATGAAGAGTGAGGTCTTATTTGATGGAGAGTTGTCATTCTTTAGATGTGTTATGTGTCCAAGATGAAAATTTGACATGTAGATTTGTGTGTAAGATAGTTTCAATTTTCAAAAGACTTCATGGGTTCATCAAAATGTGGAAAAAAAAGCTTTTGTTGCTCAATTATTTAAACCTGAATTGAAAAGAAGAAAAAAGATGGACTATATCAGTACATACATATGTAATTATTATTTATACAAATATATATACATAATTATACATATGTACTGGTAATTAACCCTTATGATAAAGATACCAACCTGCTGTTACTATTTTATCAAAAGTGAATTGTTTAGGACATTGTGATATAGCATATATGGCTTTTGCCATGTGCTAAAAAGATTGCAAGTTCATTCCCAAGGGGGTCCCTTTCTCTTGACCTTCACCAGATTCAAAATACTAGTTTTACCTAGGAAACAGGTGAGACAGTGTTTTTATAGACCTTAGACTGTCAACGTGATTGAGCGTAATTAGATTTAAAGTAATGGTCATTTGCCCTTTAAAACAATCACCCCCTTATTCCATAAACCAACTATATTGATGGTGTACTATGTATACGCCAATAAAGTATATGTTCTGTTCTGATAAAACTTGGCCCTGCCCTAAGTGGGGGTCTTCTTTTACAGACTAATAGTGAAATCTTCTAAACAATAACACCTAGAGTTAAGATATTGTGTATGTTATATATATAGATATTATACCAATTTGTTTCTAATGTTAACCCAGGGACATGTATGGGCTTGCCCAAAAGGAGTCTTCTTTTACAAAGACTTGTGAAATATATACCAGATAAAATTAACCCTTAGCCTCCTAAGCGCAACTGTGAAAGACCTTGCAAACAGCATGGATCCAGATTAGATGCTGTTTAACTCGGCATCTAATCCGGATCCAAGCTGTTTGACACTCGGCCAATTGTTTCTCCAAATATTGGACGAATCTGATGAATTTTAGAATCCAGGCAGAATACAGTTTTAGCAGATGACATTTTTTATATCATAGACCGATTTTCAATCGAGATTGTTCAAATGAGGACTTGAGGTGTAACTTTTTTTGTATATAGACATTTTTAGATTAGCGATTACAGGACCATCATGGTCCTCTTGTATCGTACAAATCATCTTATAATGAACTTTCAGGGAGATTCATCAGTAAAATGTGGAAATTATTCATTTATAGTTGAATCATTTTTAATATTGTTCTGAACTTGTTTATTACTCAAATAATGTTATAGTAATTTCCCCTGGTGCCCTGGTGGCATGCAAGTTGTGCATAAGATTTGAGTTTTGTGAATTAAACACTTCATGCAAATTTTATTTTGAATTAGAAATTTCTGCCAAGATATCTTTTTATGGCACTTTGAAATGGATGTTGCAATAGAATTGGTGAAAGTTGCTACATAATGTATAATGTCATTATCCATGTGTTGAAGAGTGCTGTATTTTTGTACCATATTGCTCCATGTAACTCAAGGTCGATCCTGCTGATGGACACGAACCACATCCACCCCTGGCATGACCATAAGAGAATTATTACTAAGATAGAATTTTCTTCACCTCAGTTTCTACAGGATTAATGAAGTATCTGAATAGATTCCTCATATCTTCTATCCGGATTAAAAGTTTGTACTTAGTGTGTTGCCTTGTAGCCAACACCAGTTTTATGGTGCAAAACAATAAATATATATTTAAGACACACCTCCATGATTCCCATCTGGACCACCCTTATCTGTATCTGCAAACTTCTTTAGGGAGCCTCCATGGCCAAGTGGTTATGAACTTATGGTAATTGATTTGCAATCTCTCAGCACCTCACTGCAGTGGGTTTGAATTGCATGCTGGGCACTTCTGATTTTTCAAGTAAGGAAGCTTTCCAGCTGGCATGAAGTAGGTCAGATTGTTATACCCAAGTGCCCTCTATGCCTGAAATAATGTACAGAGTTCCCGAGGGGTCTTCAAACCTGAATGTCGTGATATAACTGAAACACTGTTGAAGTAATGTAACATTCCTAATAAGTAAAACAAACTTCTTAAATGTTTTAACATCTTGTTGCTCCAGGGTGTTCTTGGTGATGGATAGGAATCGAACCACTGCTGCCCCTGGTGTGATCATAAGAGGCAACAAAACAGGTGTTTCATGAATTGAGTTTCTGCAACTCAAAGTCTCCAGATTTTATGAATCCATACCTCATATTGTTTATCTAAATGTAATTAAGATGAGTATTCAGAAATTTGTAAACGTCATGGAATGAATGACCTCTAGTTGGGGTACCGTGAAACCCCATATCTCTCAATTTTCTTACTTACTAGAGCTGGTTCTGATTCTTGTGTAGCTGCCAATAGTGTCAATTAGTGTTACCCAATATCTTTGATTTCATTGAAAAATATTTCTAGCCCTGACCACCATTGGCAGTCTTCCTAACAACTTCCATTTGTTTCAGATGGACTCTTCCTTTAACAGATCATTGTGATATACTAGTCTTTAGACACTGTTTAGGGAATAAGTCCCCTTGTATCTCTCTGATTGGCTTACTATTAGCTATCCAAATAGCTTCTATCATATGTCCCACTGTTTTCTTGACATCCCTTTTTTTTTTTAAATATTTTGAAAATTTGACTGAAAATGTACTAAAAATCTAAAGAAGCTGGAATATTAGTATGCTAGAGTAACTCGGAGAAAACTGTTCATACTTTCATTTGCATGTAATTTTCTTATTTTCTGACATGGAAAATCATTTTTTTTTTTTAATTTATGAATTTATCAGTTATTTTCTCTGTGTAAGGTATATTTTACAATTTGAATTAGCTTGTCAGAATTGTTATCATTTTTAATATTGTGTTTATGTAATTTCAAATTTAGATCTAAATTGGGAATTTCAAATAAAAATAAAACAAACTTGACTTTATTCTTTGTTTATTTGAGAACACCAAGTTTTCTATATCATGTTGACAACTGAACAGGTGCATACAAATTCTTGTTTTAGTTTATATTCTGAAGCACACTGAAAACTAAGTGTGGGGATAATCCCTTCTAATAACAAACAAAGACATCAATATCAAACTATCTGATTGGTAAGAAATTGAAACATGCTCCCAAGAAGTTGTAAAATCATACCTTTAAAATTTCTGAAGTATAAAAACTGATCTTGTGCCATAAAGCAAAGAAATTATTATTAGAACAAATTTCTCAAAACCCTTTTATATACATAGCATAGATCCAACCACATTTTGAGATCATTTTTATTAACTTTAAAAATTGGATTTCTGATCTTTCGATAAACAGTTCTATATTTCGTTTATCTTAAGTTTCAAGATGATTCAGAATATCAAATATTTAGTCAGGGCTCTAGCTAGGTTGTGAATCACGATATTCATCGAGTCTTTTTTCCATTTTTCTCCTCCAAACCATATCTTGTGGGTAGAGTACCTACAAGATAAGGTTTGCTAGAGAAAAAAGGAAAACAGTAACCAAATTTCTCAAAATAATTGCCTTATCTGGAGCCCTGTTTAATGGAAACTACAACAGCAAAAACACAAAAGACTAAGCCAGAGATCACAAAAATCTCAACAAATTTGTAAAGGATGAAAATTATAACTTGACCCATGTACAGATTTTGATCCACAGTAAACAAAACTTGTCAGCAACATGTACAAATGCTGAAGACTTAAATACTTCAATGGTCACGTCATACACTAGTCATTATATAAAGTTTGATCACTAAGGCCTCAATGTTATAATTTTTTTCTTCATAGCTCCATGCTCTAATCTTAAACTAAGTTTAAAGTTTAATTTTTGTTTTTAATATCAACCTTATGGGATAAATGCTCTTGAGAAAAGCCAACTGTATAAAGTTTTTTTGGTTTTAGATGGATGGCCCTTAACAGCCAACAAAACCTTATTGAGGATTAATTGTTTTGTTTTTTACAAAATTTCATCAGACATGAAGAATGTTCCACTTCATTTATTAGCCAACAGTTGTCTTTAGTTTTGTTAGAGTATCAGTTAAGATTTTTGAAGCTGCCATCAAGATGTGAATGTGTTGAAATCATGATGAGCAAACACGAAGTAATGGCAATGTCATTTCCAGTGTTCCTGATGACAGACACTGAGAGTATTGATGAATCACATAGTTAAACTGCCCTGCGTATGTAACACAGGAGTCTCTTTGTCATAAAGAAACTTTGCATTAGTTATAAATTTGCCAAATATAACATTTTAAAATTAAATTTTGTGACAAGGTATGTTGTTGCCAAAATCTATATAGGTCAAGGTCACATTGAACAGAGTTATGTCCCTTTTTCCGTTCATATATGTATTTGAAAATATAAATCTTTCAATATTAATTTCTAATGACAAGGTAAGTTGTTGCCAAAATCTATACAGGTCAAGGTCAAAATTAACAGTTATGCCCCTTTTCTGTATTTGTATTTATTTGAAACATTATATTTGCTATCACTTTGCCATTTCTTGCTATGTTTGATCTGACTTTCCATCCACACTTGTAACAGCATAGGCACCACAAATATTACACAAAACGCTCTTCCAGTTTTCAGTAGGGAACACAGATATGAGTCTAGCCTTGAATAGGGGACGTAAAGATGAAGCTTGTAAGATAATCTTACAGTCATTAAACTTATGACTTGTAACAACTTTACACTGGTAGATAATTTGTATGGCTATAAATCCTTTTCCTAGAAAGCTTAGAAAATTCAGATACTCCTACTGACAGCATCAAAATTGAAAGGCTCAACATTCTCAAATCTAATAAATATAATGCCCTTTAATTTAGATGAAAAACTTGCTAACACATTGAGGGCCACAACTGGACAAAAAAGGCTCTTGAAGTATTCTGATAATCCAATGTATCACTACTACTGATAGGGGTCTGCAGTTCCATGCTAACAGGAAATTTTCACAGGAAATGTCTAATTACTGACAAAAATATTTCACTTAAATCAAGGTATATAAGTAACATTGCTTTTGGCTGTCTTACTTCGCCAGTTAAAACAGTAAACTTTTGAGAGTAAGTAACCGACATTTCACCCAGGTGAAAAAATAAAGGCAGGCCAAAATTAATAAACACATACTTTATAGCTTGGATGGGATGAGAAGCCTGAATCAAAAGGTTATCACCACCACTGGGACCTATGACTGACAATTTTTCTAGTATTATAATGCAATGAGGTACGATTTTCAAAATGTTAACCCTTTCCTCTACAGGTTATATTTAGATTTAAAAGAAGTATTAGGAAAATCAAAATCTGAATGATATGAAAAACATTCTTTTAGTAATCAGATAATCTGCATAATCTGATAAGGCAGCTTCAGTAGGAGTTTACTTGAATTGGGTCTACTTTGTTTGCAAAAGTGTCAAAAGGTGCTTATGTGGAGTAAAGGTTTAATAAAATCTGTTCAATTCTGTTATGTGTTCTGGTCCAAATGAATTTTTCTCACTGGTTCCAAATAGTCCATGGGCTGTAACCATAGCATCTTAGTGCTTGTGAGACTTATTTTCTTTCAAATCCTAGAACTTCAATACTGCAGTGATTCTGTAATAATACATATAAACATTGCTGATCTATACATTAACTATATAGCAAATAAAGTAAAAATCTGAAGTATAACAATGCAACTATCACAGACAATCTCTAAACCATTTCACTTTAACTTCTGTCAATTAAGCTCCAAACCTAGAAAAATGCAAACTCGATAAGGTAAACATGAATCAGTCCTCAGCCTACTGACTACTTGCCTTAAGGTTGCTGACTGTATAGTATAAACTATTGAATCTTCCCCATAACAACCGTCTCTCTGACTTTAATGGAATAATCATGTGACAATATCATCTAACAACGAACAGAACAGGCCCTGACTAAATGGTGCCTGTACAAGATATTTGATCTAACAAATCCAAGACTCCTTATACATCCAACAATATCTAAAGGAGAAGTTATGGGTAATACAACTGTACATGTGAGTATTTACTAGTTTTGCCAATATGAAGATTTAATGCTTTTAAAATAATTATTATTTCCATGTCAAACACTCCAGATATGTTCCGAAGCATCTAAGCTGAGTTTTCATAGTACATTCTATTGATTTGATATACCAGTAATCAAAAGGATAAGGGCACAGGTTGATAGCTCTATAAATGTCAGATCTTAGTAATATCCTTATTTATTCATCATTTCACATTTCACAATCATTCTATATCTCTTAATACTACAAGTCAAACACATTTCAAATGATAATCATAAAACATGAATCAGATCTACATCTTTCCTTCCAATCTTAATCCACTGAAAGCAGTTGTTACATAAAGTCATCAAAAGTCATTCAATCTATAAAGGTTTTCAGTCTTAACTCACTGAAAGCAATTTCGAATGAGTCATTAAAAGGAATCAGATCTATCAAGGTAACAAAATCTTTCCTTTCAATCTAAACCCACTAAAAGCAATTTAAACAAGTCTTAATAACATGGTTTCTTTCTATCAGTTTCATATTATCAGCTTCATAAATGTTAAAATGAAATTTTCACAAATTCTTTGTCAGTGTAAATCTTATTTAATACATGACATTGTCCATTGGATATTCTTTCTCAGAAACAATGGTTCAACTTATTATACTACAATATGATAATAAATAAATACTGCACATATCAACTGACCAGATTCAACTTAGCACTGAAATAATAATTATTGTTACCTGTACATTTTACAGATTCAACTATAGAAAAACAAAAACCCTTTCTAACTTTACAGAGGTTGTGCAAATGTCCAACACAATACAGGCTTAACAATAAAAACAACTTAGGAATGTTTTATTTCCTGTTGGATTAAAATGTATCTTAATATAATTGCAACCAATTAAGTAATTCAACAACATGTACACATATCACAACTAAACGGGACAGAATCAATATTTTGTAACTTATATACATCATTTGTCACGAACACATATATTCTAATTATATCTATGAAATAGCAAAAAATATCACATTATCAAATTGGTAACTAATTAATACTTTTGTACAATTTACATTCTACCAAGACAGTTGGGTGAATGACAGATCAAGTTACTCATGTGTAAAAACTAAATGAAACAGAACTACCAACTTTTTAATGGTTTCCACCTATCTTGCTTATAACTCGTCACACTTATAGAAAAGTTTTGTCAGAAAACAATCTTTCATGTGAAGATACTATCCAGTTAGTTTGCAAAAGGCCAATTCTTCAACCCAGGGATGATTGCAAACTTTCCCCATCATGAAAAGCTGGAATAGTTAAAATATGAAATAGATTGTTTTGTGACTCTTAACCCAACCAAATAATAAGGTTATTTCAGATAAACTGGTTTAATACAGTTGTTTTCATTTTTCTTCTATGGAAGATAAAGGTTATGCCCATGTACACATTTTCCTATCTTACATGTTCTTTTATTCAAAGTCAAAAATGGGCAATAATTCTTACAAAAACCTTCACAGAGTTATGTACTTTTGTTTGTTGATAGAGGTTATGATGGTGAACAAGTATTGTTAATATCAAAGCAATATTTGTTATGTTTCAGAAAAAAATTTGGGATGGTATGAAGAAACTCAACCATAATTCTAAATTGAAAAAGGGCAATACTTCTTATAAAATCCTCTACAGTTATGTCTTCTTGTCTTGATGGAGGTAATGATGATGAACAAATAAAGAAACTTTCAAAGCAATATCTGTTATGTTCTAAACAAATTCGGGGGTGGTACGGAAAACTTAACCAAGATGTGAAGTTAAAGTGTGTAAGATAGCTGGTCTTTTCTTCCAATAGTTGAGCTACAAAAGCCACTTTGTAAATAAGTTACTGGGCAAAAAAATAATTCATAGATTGTTTATTCCTATAGAAAAGGAATATCCCACCCTCTGGATCAGAAATCTATGCAGGGACTCAGCATAGCCTTGTTCCTGCGTAGATATCTAACTCTTGGGTGGGATATTCCTAACCTATATGTACATGAATACTCATGATGGATTCTTATAACTTATGTTTACACCCCCACAGGGAACTGTTCAAATGTTTAACAAAACTATAGAAAAAAAATAGACATGTTTTCCTAGCAGCATGAAGATATGGATTAAAATTTAACAAGAGTGCCAGTTCCACCACAATATACGGCACCACAAAATATTAATTCAAGAGGGTCCATTTAACTATTGCTTTTAACATTTCCGTAAACATAAGCTCAAAATTTGCAAAAATTGATGAACCAGAAAATCGCCACTTCATTCACATCTACTCAGTAGTCATGCCACTGACCAAGTTTTGAAAAGATTTAGTGAGAAACATAGGAGGAGTTGTGTTCACAAAGCTGAAATATCAATCAGCTACAGAGACTAAGTTTCATAAGACACAAATCTTGCAAAATATCAATGAACTGGAAAATTGCCACTTCATGCAAATCTACCCATTATAGTTATGACATTGACCAAAGTTTAGAAAAGATTCTTTCAAAAACAAAGGAGGAGTTGAGTTCACAAAATATGGAAGGACGGATGAGAAGATAATACCAATATACGACCCCCTCTGGCGGCATATAAACACAGGAAATGCGCATTCAAGAAAACAGTTTACACAAGCTGCAGTAACAACACAGTGTTACCTATAAACAAGCACATGTTGAGACACAAACATCTGTTCAAAGTAAATTGAAATATCCTATAGAGAACATTATCTGAATAAAAAGGGGTGTGTTTGTCCAGCAAAACCATATAGGAAAATAAAAAATATTGTACCTGATTTATATGTGAATACAGTAAATGCATGTCATATAGTACAAAGTAGAGCACAAATGACTAAAATTATATGTCCCTAAGAACAATGTACCTCACATAGGGCAATATATGTCACACTGAAATGCATGTCAGGTAGAACAATGTATTAGAACAATGTGAGGCCTTCCAGCTGGCTTGCGGCAGGCAGGTGGTTCTACACGGGTGCAATCTGTGCCTGAAATTGTGTACATGGGTCCCCTGGGGTCTTCCTCCACCTCAAATGAGCTGGACGTTGCGATATGACTGAAATACTGTTAAAGCGACATAAAAATTCCAAATAAAGAAACAAAACAAATTAGAACAATGTACATTATAAAGGACAAAGTAAATCACAAAAAACTCTATGTCATTGGAAACCACCGAAGACATCACAGAGGACAATATATTTCACATTAGAAAATGTACATTAAATAGGACAATATATGTCACATTAGAAAATGTACATTAAAAAGGATAATATATGTCACATTGAAATGCATGTCAAATGTACATTACACAGGACAATGTACATCACAAAAGACTCTATGTCACAGGATAATGTACATCACAAAGGACAAGATATGTCACAATGGAAAAAATAAATTACATAGGACAATTTGTCACATGATGTCAATCATCTTCAGGTTAGTATCACGCGTATGTATTTTCTTATGCATACCTAGGTATGTATAAGATAACAGACATATGACATT
>JAULCC010241843.1:0-11133 GCA_032358795.1 Nuttallia obscurata | reverse complement strand
TGATGCCAGAGTAACGTGAATATACAGCAGGCAGCAACTTAACTGTTTTTGTGCTGGTGATGCCAAAGTAACGTGAATATACATCAGGCAGCAACTTAACTGTTTTTTTGCTGGTGATGCCAAAGTAACGTGAATATACAGCAGACAGCAACGTAACTGTTGTTTTGCTGGTGATGCCAAAGTAACGTGTATATACAGAAGACAGCAACTTAACTGTTTTGTGATGGTGATGCCAAAGTAACGTGAATATACAGCAGACAGCAACTTAACTGTTTTTGTGTTGTAGCTGCCAAAGTAACGGGAATATACAGCAGACAGCAACTTAACTGTTTTTGTGCTGGTGCTGCCAAAGTAACGTGTATATACAGATGACAGCAACTTAACTGTTTTTGTGTTGGAGCTGCTAGACTAACGTGAATATAAATCGGGCAGCAACTTAACTGTTTTTGTGCTGGTGATGCCAAAGTAACGTGAATATAAATCAGGCAGCAACTTAACTCTCTTTTTGCTGGTGCTGCCAAAGTAACGTGAATATATAGCAGACAGCAACTTAACTCTCTTTTTGCTGGTGCTGCCAAAGTAACGTGAATATATAGCAGACAGCAACTTAACTGTTTTTGTGTTTGTGCTGCCACAGTAACGTGAATATACATCAGGCAGCAACTTAACTGTTTTTGTGATGGTGATGCCAAAGTAACGTGAATATACATCAGGCAGCAACTTAACTGTTTTTGTGATGGTGCTGCCAAAGTAACGCGTATATACAGAAGACAGCAACTTAACTGTTTTTGTGTTGGTGCTGCCAGAGTAAAGTGAATATACATCAGGCAGCAACTTACCTGTTTTTGTGCTGGTGATGCCAAAGTAACGTGAATATACAGCAGACAGCAACTTTACTGTTTTTGTATTGGTGCTGCCAAAGTAACTTGAATATACAGCAGACAGCAACTGAACTGTTTTTGTGTTGTAGCTGCCAAAGTAACGCGAATATACAGCAGACAGCAACTTAACTGTTTTTTGTGCTGGTGCTGCCAGAGTTACATGTATATACAGCAGGCAGCAACTTAACTGTTTTTGTGCTGGTGCTGCCAGAGTAACGCGTATATACAACAGGCAGCAACTTAACTTTTTTTGTGATGGTAATGCCAAAGTAACGTGTATATACAGCAGGCAGCAACTTAAACTGCCATTGAGGAGGAATTAATACAGTAGTACAATTAAGTCAACATTTGTGAAGCCAAGTCTATGTTATGTAACGAAATGAAATAAGTATATGAATAGACATTTTACATTTGAAAACAAAACTACAAAGCTTGAAACAAAATAAGCTCATTGAATGAAATGAATGAACGAATGAATGAAAAACTTAATTTTACGAGAGTGGCTCTATTAGGGCCAATAATCTTACTAGAGACCATCAAATAAAAACATCAATACACATAATTTAGAAAAGATTAACTTAAAGCATGATTATGTGAAAACAGACATTTAACAATTCCATAGAGATCAAAATTAGGCTAATATAATTTCGACTTTTAATCATATAGTACTTAAAAGACATGGTCAATTCCAACCATTAATTTTTGAAAAACCCTGGTCAGCCTGCTCATACAGAAGCAGTCAGATTATTTACCTACGAACTAACTAGCAAATAAGTATTCCCTATTAAAAAAAAAAGAATAAAACATTTCAGCATTTACTATCTGGGCTGGGCTGTGCTACATTTGAACGTTGACTTCTGATGATGTTATATAAATTTCTCGTATCAGATTTTCACTTAGCAAGGTAGTGAAGATTTTGATTCCACAAATCCTTCAAAACCTGTCTGATCTTTGTATGCATTTGACAATTCAATCATGATCACCTCTAGAGTTGAAGAGGGTTAACATTGTTTTGAAATGTGTCATTGTTAGAAAATAAAAATAAAAATACAATTATAATTGTAAGCCATTCACAGGGAGATGAGCTTTCCCGAAAACTTAGTCCGACACAAGTAAAGTTAAAGTAACTATTTTGCATTATCGTGTTAAGCTTATGTTGGCTAATAATAATTAGATGAAATATTGCTGCTGAATAATGAAGGACTCCTTTTTATCAAAACTTTTTAAAATATTACAAAGTAAATAATACAAAATTGAATAAAGACAAAACACACACAGAATACAATTTATGTCAGCATACAAAGAATTAAAATTACTGACAGTTTTATAACTGACCAGAACTCCAGATAGGATGCGTATCATGGAAAATCATCAAGTCTGTTTCACGTGTTTCTCCACCAAACCTTATCTTGTGGGTACACTTAAGAATCTTCACATGGTTCTCCACCAAACCTTATCTTGTGGGTACACTTAAGAATCGCCTCGACGAGGCGATTCTTAAGAGTACCCACAGGATAAGGTTTGGTAGAGAAACATGGATAACAGTAACTTAATTTCTCAAAATATTCATCTTATTTAGAGCCCTGGGTTCACAAGGTATGTTTCGGTATTTGCTGAGTTTGGAACTGAAACTTTATTTTTAGGTATATCTGACTTGGATGCTTTAAGTTAAACTTTGAGACGACAATGAATTGTTTATAAAAAAAATATTAATTTTCAATCTCAATGAAAAATGATATCATCTTGTTAAAGTTAAAATTGCAAAAATAATTACAGATTATAATTTCAATTTCAAACACAGCTGAGAATAAAAAGTGCTTTGCAAACACGGGATCAGAACCATCGATCTGTTCTTGTATTAAAATCGTCATGTCGTACGTTTTAGCCATGACTAGATACAGAAGTGACATCTTTTTTAAACACAAAGATAATACGATTGTGGAAATCTTGAAATTGCTATGTTGAAAAGAAACAGAAGTGTTGCATGGAAACTTGTGTAAGCATGAATCGTAGAGTTTTCAACTTTATTTCCATCGAAAGTAGTATAAAGCTAAAAATAGTAACGGAAAAAATTTATCACAACACCCTTGCCAGTTTGACAAAAATACAAGGACAGTGTATATCTCACTTTCACAGTACAGCCTACAAAGAGTTCTACCGTAACGACATAAACATATTTTATATTGAAATAGAGTACAGAGGTCACCCGGGGTCTTCCTCCACCTGTAATGAGCTTGACGTCGCGATATGACTGAAATACTATACTATTATATACTATAAAAGCGACGTTAAATTCCAAACAAACAAACAAACAAAAGACACGTATGTCTTAAAGAGCTTTGTTGAGTAACATCAGTTGATTTTAAAAATCATTGATACTGGCCCTTATAAAACAACTTCAAACAATAATGTTCAAATACAAATCTGGTTAATTATTTACACCATGGAGCCCCAAAATGCGACTTTTTGAATTGTTTACCTCCGCGAACGATACAAATCGGCCAAATACAAAAATGATTCGGGTCAAAATGGCCCTCTATTGTTGTTATTAATATTATTGAATGACGACATTATTGTTAACCAATAATTGACAGCATAATTAGAAGGTCTGTTATAAGACTTCACAGCATACCGAAACGCAATATATCAAATATCCTCGTTGCAAACCACGAAAACAATGCAAAGATAACTCTAAATCAGCTATTTCTTTGAGTGGATATACAGGAGTTACTTTTAACAATAAATATTAATGTCCTAGCTGTATAAATTAGTTCAAATTGAGGCATGGTAAGACATTTATGTAGATAAGCGCTGGGCACACAACAGCATAAGGGCCCGATATACCTTCCGAGCTGCGGAGTGTAAACAAAAACTTAGATTACTGTGACAGTAAACTCAGAAAAAAACACATTCATCTATCGATTACAAATAGTAGATGGAATTTCACACAGTACATGTGTTCTGTGATAGTTTTTATTTATGATTTTGAACACAGGCACTAAATAACGCGTTTAAAACACGTTTCTGAGCTTTATTATAGTTTTAAACTTCAAAGTGGTTAACATGTAGAAGGGCATTAACAACGTCTGACAAATGAACATGAAAAGAGTGGGTAAGAATACAAAAAAATTATCAGCAGTTTCTACGATATGAAAGTCGTAATATTACGAACTACACCTTGTTTGAATTGCAAAAACAAAATAAATCAAACTATTGCCATGTTGAGCTTTATTATGCCTTTAAGCAATCTAAGCAATCTAACTAAAGTACTTTTCCTCCTTATACATTACGCTATCTGAATATAGTGTACTTGAGTCAG
The DNA here is from genome assembly GCA_032358795.1 of Nuttallia obscurata. NCBI lineage: Eukaryota > Metazoa > Mollusca > Bivalvia > Cardiida > Psammobiidae > Nuttallia > Nuttallia obscurata. The sequence continues at coordinate 6,933 of JAULCC010241843.1, read as the reverse complement.
ATTGAGTTATTACATCGGCTTACAGCAGACGACACTTTCAAATGTTAATTATTAACAACAAAATTGAGTGTCACTAAAACCCTAGTTCGCAGAATAAATTTCCACCCAATATCGTTATATGACACTAAATATACAGTAGTTGAGTCATTTCGATATTGACCTCCTCCTCTACAGTATGTCAGCAGCAGCAAGTCAACTGTTGGTATAGTGCTACGCGAAGATAATAACATGCAGAGTGGAATTGAAATAGTTGTTTGTTTCTTGGAAATTTAACGTCGCTTCAACAATAGTTCAGTCATTTTACGGGTTCCTGCTGGTAATAAGTGTTGGAAGACCCCTGTGGACCTCTGTACATCATTTCAGACAGGCACAGGGCTCATTCGGTTAGAGTCATCGAGCTACCGCTCCGAAGTGTCCAGGCAGGGGTTCAAACCCACAGCTGTGAGGGGCTGCGATATTACAAGTTAATGACCATAACCATTCGGTCACGTAGCCATCCCTTCTAGGACGTCAACAAGACATAGTACCGATGTATTGCATATCATGTTAACAACTATAACGTCCGAAATAGCCTTTCTCTCGTTCTTAGATAGTACAGTTGGAGGATTAACCGTATGACAGACAACTCAATTTTATGAGATCCCTAGGCGTATATTATTATAAACGTCGTACGACTAGAGTTTGATGAAAAAAATATTTCGGAATGATTGATTCCTATTTACGAGGATCTAAATTGACTATATATTGTACGAGTTTGATGATATGTACGGGTCTGGCATAACACTACTACCTTGCACTTATTGTTTAAACAAAAACTTAAAATTTATAGTACAAAATGCGCAAAAGACAGCCAAAAATAACTGGAAATATAGGCAATTTAAATAAAAAATTAAACAGGAATTATGATTGTGGTACTGTTTTTATGTCTTTCTTTAGAACAATTGAAATTGAAAATGAATACGCAATATGTACAGGTTGGGTAAAGATAAACATATGTCAGGGCATTTTTTGGGCCGATTTTATAGCCGTTAATGGGTTATATTCCCAAAGCCAAAAAGTATGGGTTTTTTCCCCAATTTTAGGAGGAAAATTTCCAATTTCAAGTCAGGTGATATAAAACTAAAATATTTCATGGGTTTTAGTAAAAAAACTGCTTGTATATATGTGAAATATAATGTTGAACTGATATGTTACTGATGATAATAACTGTAAAGCTTAATTCATAACAAGAAAGGTGCTTTATATTTTTAATCATAGCAAGATAACGCTAAATATTTCCAATTTTAAGTGTCCCTGTCCTAAATCCACAATTCCAGGGATATGGGTCACTGTCTCAAAATGCTAAAAGAAGCCCTACATATGTTTGTTTGTTTGATACTTTGTATCTAGTATAAAATCAATGCTTTTAGTAAAGGATTTTTTTTGATGTTTCCAGTCAGTTTCGATTATAAGTTCCCCAGAAAAAATGGGTAAGACATATATGCAACTGACGATATTTTTCTGTATTTGATGCTGTAGACACTATGTCAGAATACCTCTTATTTCTTTCAGGAAGTATTTGATCACTCGATGTCCTCTTTGTTTGCCATGTCGTTTTCCCCATCACATGATCATATACCTACTGAATAATCATGACATGCTGCTCGATTCGCAATTATAGTGATTGTTTAGTTTTCAATTTTCAAATACAATATTTATTCAGTGTTCACTTCACTCGTATCTTGTACACTAGTTATTTATTTTCCTGTTACTTGAACCATGTACACTTTTCTGTTCCCCCGAGCCATGTATAATAAACTTTTATCTTCCTGTTCAACTGAATAGGAAACAAATGTTTTCAATCTGTACTGAAACAACTGATGTCACTCGATAACCGGCTAAAATGTATATGGTATATCTGGTTGCGGTGTGTTCCGCAAATCTGACCATGCGTCTCATATAACCAGATGGGAAGTAAACATTGCTGTATACCTCTGAATCAGTCAAACTTCTTTGTTCAGTGACTTAAACATGGATGTATATGATATATCGCTGCATCAAACCATATAACTTCACTATTTGTGTATGTGAAGCATATGAAACCCGTTTTATACTAGGTTCAAACAATGTCATGTTTCTGTACATGTATTGTATGCATAAATGTCATGTCAACAAGATATTTTATTCTAAAAACATGTAACTAAAAGTAGACGGAACGTGTGAGAGAGAAACAGACACAGTCATACAAACAGAGAGAGAGAGAGAGGGGGGGAGAGGGGGAGAGGGGGAGAGATTATTAAAAGCCACTTAGTGAATAAGTGACGGTATAGAAATTAACATTATATAACGTTAACTAAAAAACATTAAATTACACATGAGCATTTAAACTGGAAATCAATTTGTGATACTATTTACATAATAAGGCTGAACGTAATTTTCTTGTAACTATCCCTGATGAATAACAAAATACAAATAAACAAACATTTCCTTATACAATTCTTTTTATTGGTATTGTGTATAGGCATGGATGTTTATCTCTTAATCTAAAAGCACTTATGCGAACTTTTGTGACTTTGTTTATTTAAAGTTGCCGATAACTTTTGTTACAAACTGCATGAATACCAGGGTTATAACAATAAGTAGTGTTGGACACACACGGGTAGACCATATACACACGGAATACCGTGCACATATTTTTTTTATCATTTTTCTCGTTCAATGAATAATATCAATTGGAATATGATATATCCCAGTATCTCCACTACACATCGGTGTCGTGAACTCGGTAGGACTCAGTGAGCTATATAGTCAGAGGAAAAGTTATTGCTCGAGCTCGCGGCCTTGTAAATTTCGTATCAATATTTGGTCGGGCGGTGACCACTGCCCGGAGACCACGGAACCATTATCCCACAACTCTAATAAAGAACAGTAGTGTGTGATATGTATTTCCTTGGTCAGCACTGCTACCGTTCGTTTTTTGTGTCCAATTCTTTAAGAGTTGGATACATGTTCGCAGAGGCCATGATTTGACAACAATCTCATCAAGTATTCAGACAGCATGGTAACACGCATTGATTTATAAAAACACACTGTCGAAACATTGTCCAGCTAGGTAGATGGCTCACCTTTCGATGTAGTGTCACCCGACTGTTCGCTAGAGCTGGCTGTGTGTTCATATTTCAAGTCATCCGCAATAAGTCCGACATACCCAAGAGCGTCTACAAACTCAAGTTTTTGTCTCTCAAGAATTTCCTCAAACGAAACCACGAAACTTTTATCCCGGTTGTTCTTGTCGTCAGTTTTAACGATTGGAAAAAAAGATAGAAACAATATTAGATATATTACTTGAAATATTCCTGCCATATTTCACAGGAGTTCACTATATCTGGGCCATACTGGCTATAGTCCATTTGAAGTGTAGTTTTTAGATAGGCCGATCTCACTACTGTTTTCAATAATTTAAGCACGTAACAGCGTGGACTGGTGTAAAACTCAACCATTACCTAAGGCGGAATCGATCATTCAATTTCATGTAAACATACGGTTTTCACCTAGAATAATATAAATTGCATTCGCAACGTGTTATGGTGAAATAAATAAAATCATTTTGATTTAGCTTTGTATAACAATTTTATTGTCAGTGCCAGTTTCCAGAAATATTTGGTTTGCTCTCTCACCTGAAAACACTTTAAATATGTTTGTTGTTGATTTTTTAAAGACACATTTTAAAGATAGATTAGAATCCACACGAGGATCATTATTCTATTGTGGGGAAAAGGGTTTCTGATCCACAGGGTGGGATATTCATATCCTACACGAATAAACGAATGATGGATTTTGTCCCTCCCATTAGAAATAACTTACTTTTATATTTAAGTGTTGTTTGATTGTTGTTTTGTTTATTGTAGGTTTTAGATAACCAAGCAATGTTAATGAGGTCAGGATACATCATTTCCCTTATGCTTTACGTCACAATTTCTTCTACAAATCATGTGACATGTAAGATAGCTAGGTTCATGTAAGAGGAATTTCTCCCATTTCTGCCCATGTGAGATAAACCTAGAAACATGGTGGATTCTTATAATCCCACCCTCGGGATCAGAAATCTGCTGAGGGACGAGGCTTTGTAATGGGTTTTAGCAGGAAGCAAATCTTGATACATTAAGAATCTAAGCTCATTGCTACGACGGTGCCTCAGACATGTCTGGAAAATATCGCTGGCTCCAGGCACTCGTGTGTGAACGTTCCCCGTAGGCAAACTTTGTCCATTTTAAGTCGCATTGCTTGAATCTACCGCTGGTCCATAGTTCGAACATTCCCTGTGTTCAAACTATGATGGCAACAGTTCAAGACATCGGATTCCTAAACGATTATTCAGCGAAATGACAAGCAGCTTTCAAAGACGAGCTTTCAAGAGACCTACAACGAAAGAGGAAATAAACCGGCGCACTAAGATCCGCTCGCTGTGTGAGACATAATGGTCCAGTCGTACAGACACACTCGAAACGTTCCAAAATGCCTTCCCTGTAGTAGTCCACGCACTTGAAGCGCTTCATGAAGACGGTGAAGAGAAGGTTGGCCAGTATTTGACCGCTATACATACTGCGAATTGAGTTCATTGTCTAAATTGCCGTGGCACAACATATTTTACAGTACAGTTTTAAGCTGACAAACCTCCTTCAAAAGGAAGACAATGATTCGCTACACGCTGTTGAAGAAACAAAGGTCATTGTAAAGTAGTGAAATGTTTGGAGAGCTGATCCTGAGGTGGGCTGTTTGGAAAAGCAACGGAGAAAAGCCCATTCTTTGTGAATAAAATATTGTTAAAACGATAAAAGCTCAGACTTCGACATCCAACCATCAATGCTGAGAAGAGCTTGTCGACAGCAAAAACAGAGCAAACCCTGAGGTGCAAACACCATCTGTCTACCTCAGAATAACCTTGTACACTGTCTTCATCGAACATTTAGTAGAAGAAATTGAAGCACGTATCCTAGGAAATGAAGACAGATACGGTGCTCGAAAGGTGTTGCCTTCAAAACTGGACATTCAATATTATGCTGCTTCTGCCCCCTGACATCCGAGAAACATTTTACACAATTAAAACAGAAACTGCACGATGGAGGGTCAGATGTAGCATCGCAGCGGCAAAACCATATAGACTGCAGGACACTTTAAAGCAGACAAACACGGACCTTTATCTGTGCATATCCACAAAGCAGCATTAATATAGATGGCATTGTTTGTGATTTCGATCCTATTACCCTTTTATTGGAGAGATTTAATCAATAAAATATTATTTTTCAATTTTTTGAACCGTCAAAAATAATCTTGTTAGAAAAAGTATGATTTAAGGCAAATTATTATGATATTGGTGCTTTGGTTATTTCTTATCAGAAACGAAGTATACACCTAAACGCACCTACTGATTTTTTTTCCGGGGGAGCATGTCCCCCGAAACCCCATAGAATAATCTGGCCTACACAAAAATTCATTAAAGGCCAGCTACGCCCCTGACATGTATGGCTCGGTTAGCTCAATTGGTAGGGCGTCCGCTTCCGGTGCTGGAGACCTCGGGTTCGATTCCAGGCCGGGTCATACCAAAGACTTTACAAAATGGTAGTAATGGCTTCCTTCCTTGATGCTCAGGTTTTAGGGTTAGCATTACAACTGGTTTGTCGGTGTCGGGATAAAGTGACCGACATGTTAAAGAACCATAGTTCTCGACAGAAAAGTTCTGTGTATCCACTTCCCTCTCTCTGGGACGTCAATTAACCCTAGTTGGCAGAAAGTGACGTTCAGTGTACATGATACAAACAAACTAATATGTATGTTATTGCTTAACAGGTCAGTCAAGCGGCAAACTAGTGGGTACTTTGAATCCTTTATCATGAATGTAACGAATTTTATGCGATTGTATCGCATCGCTGATTTTAAATTGGTCTATTATTATGTTATGATGTACAATATGCTTGATATATGGGCTGACAGCCAGTAGAGATCCGGGCTATGAATAAAAACAACGTTTGGCTCTTGTATAGATTTACTGACATCATCTATGACATTTATTCCTGATATGCAATACTGATCTGAGTTAATACATGTGGTCTGAATTCAATTGGGAATTCACTGTTTGAGAGATCTAAATTGTCTGTGTGTTGCCACACAGTTGAACATGAATAGAAAATGTTCTTCTGTTATAATTTCAGCGTCAGTCTGATGGAATTTAAATTTTTTTGCAACTTTTCGGGCCGAAATTGAGACTTAAAGAGCTCTAAGGGTTAAATGTAAGCTAAATTGGATACGAACAGAGTGTTTTTTTTATGTAAAATCACATTCTAAAAAGTTTGACCCCACTAAATGATTGTGAAAACGAATATTTAAAAAGTTTTCCGGAGTGTTTTGTCTTGGACCAAAAAATATAGAAAGGGACAAAATTCTCTCGAGGTAGAAGAAAAGAAGATTTGTGTAAATATCTTCAAAACATCGAGGTCTACACAGCGCCCTTAAGAATTTTTGCAACATATACGTGGATGTACCCTTTTCAAACCAAACTGCAAGGAAATCAGACTTAAATAAAACTTATTAACTTTATAAAAAATTGTATATTCTTGTAAGAAAAAAGCCACTCGATATGATGCATGGGATTGCGTAAGTGATATGTACCCCTTACCCGTTTTCTTTGGTAAGTTTTGACCGGAAGTGAAATATAGGTGCTAGACACAAACTTTTTTCTGGGTTAGGTGCATCTCGAGGGAATCTCGTGAATCGTGTACATGTACCTCGATTAAGCCTTGACGCTCAGAATTTAGGGTTAGCATTACGACTGTTTTGTCAGTAATAAAATGACACCCCCCCCCCCCTCCCCCCAGACAGAGCTATACACTGGGCACGTTAAAGAACCATAGTTTTCTACAGAAGAGTTCTGTGTATCCACTTCCCTCTCTCTGGGAC
>JAULCC010241732.1:0-12547 GCA_032358795.1 Nuttallia obscurata | reverse complement strand
ATATTTATAGGTTCACCGACAAAATTTGTAGGTTCCCCTACATATTTTATAGGTTCACCTACATATTTTACAGGTTCACCTACAATATTTTAGGTTCACCTACAATATTATAGGTTCACCTACAAAATATGTAGGTTCACTTTTGTTGATGAAGAATAAAATATAACATTACCGGCTTTTACTAGTAACCCGTGCAATGTTCCTTATACACTTTGATCGCTCATGATTAAATACATAGACGACTTAATGAAATCGAATAAAGATGAAAGCAACGTGTTGTATTTAACATATTGTGTGTGTATTCAATCTAATGAAACAAGTCTTTACAATCAGTAAATTCATACAGGTAGATCTTTATATAACTTTATAATGTTGGACTGCCGTTTTTTCTTTGAAAATCCGACCACCGGTTAGACCTACACTTTCAAGAAATATGTCACATCATGACTGCTACGTAAAATTCAACCCAGTTCCGCGTCTAAAGTGCCGTTATTAATATTAAATAATAAGTTATAAGAATAAGTGTTTCTATTTTGGAAGAAGTTGTCTGTAAGTATTGTTCAAGTATCCTGGTACATGTATGTACAACCTGTTTAAGACGACCGCTGTCTTTAAATATTAAACGTATGCAGATATGTTTTGATATTTGGAAAAAGTGTTTGTCTGAAACAAACGAAAGAAAATTTATTGTCTCTGTAATTGTTTGGAAATTCAGCCTTAATAGCCAGACCTTATTTTGGACACAACTTTTTTTATACAGTATACATAGCGGAAGTAGAATCAAAGCATAGGCTCTGAAAAATGTATCCATCTTGCAACAAAAACATAAACAATGACTATCTAAGATGTTTCTACACAAAAAAGGGTAGATCAGGCACGCTAAAATTTTGGAATAGTAGAATTAAGCTAAATTATGACAAAAGAAGAAACCACTCATCTTTCTTAACGCTCTTATTTTCATTTCTTATTAATTTGACAGGGTTCATTTGAAACTTATAAATCCAAAGTTAACAACAACAGGGTATGCTGACCCAATAGGTTATTCAACTATAAGAATTTGGACATATTCTGTGGCCGGTCGAAAACAGGTTATGGGAGGATACTGATATCTATTTATGGTCATTTTACCACCCTGACTGTTTAGCTACAATCGTTTTGCTAACCACCCTAAAGTCTATTCAGTCAATTTCACTACCCGGTTTAATAACTAGCTTATTATCAAAAATAGTTTTAAAGCATTAAAGGTATATTTGTGTGAAAAGGAGTGTTTGAAAGTAATTGTATTAATCTCGTAAATATTGTAAATTGCAGTGGTTGTATATACACAGGGCTACATTGACATTCTAAACAAAAGCATCAAGTACCTTGGTGTTGTTACTATTATCCAGATCTAATAGCCAATAGTTTTAAGAAATATGATAGGAGCATTATTTACAAGATTAAAAAATGAAGCATTTCCAAAAAAAAAGTGTATATATTTTCAATTTTTCTAAGGTTAACTGACCTTTTCTCTATTTTTTTTACTTACATGCACTTGAATTATATATTTGTCTCTATGCTATACAATACTAATATATTTTACTTATTGCAGATCCCAGTTCTTTGGAAACGGTGAAGGCAATGGTAGAGCACAGAACAGATACATGTAGTGATGTATGGATACCGAGTGCTGTAGAAAAATGATGTTTGATAGATTATATTTCACTTGAAAGAGAAACAAAGTCAAAATAAAAATTAAACACTATAACAAATTACTCAGTTATGTTAATTCTCATTATCTTATTGACTATTTAGAATATCATATTCACAAAATAATGGTTTGAATTAAAGATTCATTGATCAGATTTCAAGATTTTACATTTATGATAGCCCCTCTACCTTTTAATCCCCCTAAAAAACAATAACCGAAAAAAGAACAACAACAAAAAAACTTTGTCAGTTTATATTTACAACTTAAGAAAATAAACCTGATAAGCTCTACACTCCTTAACGGGTGCTCATGTTATAATTACTTTTAGTGCTTTGAGTCAAAACTGCCACGATTGTTTGTAAGTGTTGAGTCAAGTTGTCTGAAACACTATTATGGATATAGTCGGGTTAAGTATGCTTGTTTAGGCTGATTATTTGTCTGTATGCAAACAGTGTGGGTGTAAAACCCTTCTGTTTAGCCTACTTCATAACACTGGTCATTTTTTTATTAGGTATGTAGGGGATCAATAGACTTGAGAATTTGATCAGTGCTTTCAGCAGTTTTTTATTTCTTATTTTTTAAGCCATGCTATTTAATAAATAGTCTAGCTGTTGCCAACCCACTTTAGTTTCCGTCAAAAGAAATTTGTCAGGAACATATTTCCTATATTCTTCAGAAATTTCAAACGGTGTTAGAGAATGAACAGTTTAAATGCAATTTTTAAGAACTGTGACTCTGTCTTCAATATTTGAACAGTAATTCCTCTGTAAAAGATGTTGATCAAGGGCATAACTCTTACTGTAATGATGATATTTAACTAAAGATTAAAACGGTATGTCATTAGAGGATGCACATAGTAAGTGCACTTTGGAGGAATTGCAACTCTGGTTTCAATATTTTAAAGGTAATTCCCCTTTGTTCATTTTCCATGCCACCTAATGTATTGAAAATATTCTACTAAAATTTCATATGATGTGTACATAGCGAGGAAATGGAGTGTTACAGACATGTTACTGCAACTGTAATATTTGTACAGTTATTCTCTCGAGTTCACATATTTCTGGTGGTTGATACTTCTGATGAATGAAAATATTGAACAGCAATTTCAAGTAGATTTAAAGAACCTTAATTTTTTTCTTCCATAATCTTGTAGTTATTTCCTCATATTATGTTTCTTGTTCCATAACCTTAAGCATATACATCAACCACCTGAATTTTCATATGTGATAACAGGGAAGAGAAAGGAGGTACAGTGTATTGTGCACTACTCTAGCTTCACTATTTGTAGAGCTTTTCCCATGGTTATGTTCTTGACCAGACCATTACCCTGTTATATCAAAGATGTATACCTCAGCTACATCATTAATCAATAGACCTTAAAGTGCACACAATATAGACCAATACAAGTCACTTCATCTCCTACAGGGCATCTGATTATGGTCTACAATACATTTAGCCTGTTTATAAGTTTTATTATATAAGTTTTGACTCTGATCAGCCCAGATCAGAGTCAAAAGTTTCTATATGATAAAACTTCTAAGCAGGCTAAATACCTTAAATTATTTTTAACCGCCCGGTTAGCTCAAGTGGTAGGGCGTCCGCTTTTGGATTTGAGGCCGCGTGTTCGATCCCCGGCAGGGTCATACCAAAGACTTTTAAAATTGTAGAAATGGCTTCCCCCCTTGATGCTCAGTATTTAGGGTTAACAATACGACCCGTTTGTCGGTGTATTAATAAAGTGACCGACCAGGGGTAAGCCCCCGCGTGTATCAGTGCTATACACTGGACACGTTAAGAACCATAGTTCTCTACAGAAGAGTTCTGTGTATCTGCTTCCCTCTCTCTGGGACGTCCTTTTGCCCTACCTGACAGAAATTGACGTAAATCAAACAAACAAACAATACCTTAAATTATGTTCTCTTTTAAAACATTCATTGTCATAATGGAATTCAGAGTCTGCCATTATTATCTTCTGTATAGATTTGCTATATTTAGAATATTTTCTCTAATATTGTGTTTTTATCTTTAAGGCAAAGTTCAGATACTGGGAAATCGACAACTATACAAATCAGGATTTTTAAAGAATCTTCAGAGAAGCGATGATGCAACATGACCAGAACTCACAACAATGTTTTAATGGAATGAAGATTATTTATTTAACTTTAAAATTCTAAACCAAAGACAATTTATAGAATTGAAAAAAAGAGCAATTAATGTTGGAGAAGGAATATCAAAAGATTTTTATAACCTTACTAGATCCAGCATGCTTACTAAGTGATTTGAGTTTATGTGACACAAAATGAATAAAATAAAAAAGATAAATAAAAAATGGGATTTTGTAGGTATACTTGTATTCAGTTTTGCAATAGAAACTATTTGTATAATCCACAGATAGAGTCTGATAAGAGCTATTAGAAACATTTTTAAGCTCCCACCTCCAAAAGAGGGGGAGGGGGTATATAGATTTGCCTTTGGCCATTAGTCCTGCCATCCATCCGTCTGTACGTCCGTCTGTCCTGACATTTTTTTCTGACAAACATAACTCTTAAAGCATGTGTGCTACAGACGTGCAACTTCATGGATTTATCATCAATGGTGTCATTACAGTAATACTGTCCAACTCATAACAATGTCATGTTTTAGAAAACAAACAAATTATTGAACTGCGTAACATGATATTTCTGAGATCAGCATAAAGTTTTATTTGTAATTTAATACGAACTAAATATGAAATTAGGCACTGCCTCTGTGGGAAACGACTAGCTATAAGATGTGTCCTTCTATGGCTCACCACTTTTACATACTGATTGTTGAGAGCATATATAGGTTAATATGTTAGATCAAATGTTCAAGTATAAACTAGAACTGTAGTACATAGTTCAATTGAAGATGTTGGTAACAAATGGCACATTCTGATCAAGTTCTATTATGATTCAACAAAAACAACAATCTGCATTGTGTTAACAGGGTTTTTAAAAAACATATTTGCCCTACAGACCAAGTGGTTAAACTAACATGATCTAGTTTTGAACTCCTCTGAGATTTTATGTAGAGACTTATTCTAACCAAGTATCATGAAATTGTAGATTTACCATGCTTACTTAAAGTTTTTAACCCAACCTGACCCACCATCAAACTCCTTTGATAATTCACTAAGACAAACATACTTACTAAATACATGAAGACTGATTAAATTTATAACCTCTACTTATATATTCAAAACCCTTTTTAAAAATGTTCCATCCCTATACCATGTTTTGACTATGCATTACCTAGTTTTGAACTGGTCTGAAATATTGTCAATAGAAACATTCTGATCAAGTTTCATGAAAATCGGTAAACAAATACAACCTCTAGAGTGTTAAAATTTTGTCTGAAAAACCTGACTTAGCAACCTAGTTTTAAACACAGCATGACCCTCTCATGGACTTGTGTGTCATTTTAGGGAAATGTACTGAACAGGTTTTGTGAAGACTGATCAAAAGCTGATAACTCCATAGTGTTCAGTAGGCAATTGTGGACAGACAAAGAACATCGACAGGGCCAAGACTGATCCTTATAGATGACAGACACTGCTTCTGAGAGATTAAAAAGGAGTTTTTCCCCAGGAGTCCTTACTATGCAGAATGACAAAAGTCAAACCTATATGAAATCTAATTGCTATATGTATGATTAATGTAAGAGAAGTGAAGAACAAAAATGAGGTCTTCTTTTAAACTGAAATGAATATTATTTTTAAAAAAATAAGAGTACTGGGGTATCTGTGCTGCTGACCTGGTGATCAGCAGAATCCAATGTTCTGGTGGATTATGAACTTTTTAAAATTGTTTATGTAATTCGTTTTATTAAGGAAACTTTTGTTGTTCAGTTAAAAAGAAGGTACCATACCTCTCTTATTTCTAAGCTGTTCTGTTCAATTTTTCAAATAGTCCAAGATTATCCTATAGTATCCTCTAGTAAATATTAAACCAGTTATAAATTTTGGAGAAAAAAACTATAAAAAATATAAACTAGAGCACTGGTTTGGGGATGCAGATGCTCATCTGTTTTTTTATACCTGTAACATAATTGATCAAGCACCACACAGAAAAGGTTGGGGTAGATGATGCCGTACGTGAGAAAAAAATTATTGTGTTCTATGAGATCAACTGTTATTCTGTTAAAAATAAAAATAAAATAATTTTACACGACTTTGCACCTTTAAATTTTTCTTGTGAACAAAGATGTAAGATGAATCACATAATTCACATTCATTGATAAATATCTATTTTATTTCTTCCTAATTTGAGAATACACAAAAGATTAGTCATCTTTCTCAGTTGATCACTGGGTTTACACTTGTCTGCACCTACTTGCCTTTACACTGGAAAAAACTGCATGATACATGTAGCTGTCATAGTTGATATTCAGGGTTACAACAGCTTCATGTAAATGAAACACTGAATTAAATAACAGCAGTCCAAAAAAAAAACGAATATACAAACACCCATGTTATTGAAAGTCACAGCCTGGCAGATGAGGTTGTACAGTATTGAAAGCATATCAAATGATGTGATAATCATGCATGGGCTACGGCTTTCGGTGGAGGTGATTTCTTCGAAGATCTACAGTTTTATCTCTAGTTATATACCAGAACATGACCTTCATCATCGAGAGTGATAAAAGTATGTTGTATAAATTTCTTCTGGAATCGTAAAAACACAATACTTACTAATTTAATGCCATAAAATTTCGATACATTTACTGATTCGTTTTAAAAAGCTACTTACTAAATTTGCCATATAGACAAGTTAATAACATTGCGTGTTGGTCTAGCAATTAATGATACATTTTGAGCTAATAAAAGTCCCTCGTCATCGTCGACTTTTCTCATGTTCGCCAAACTCCCCTATATCTGCCTGGAAACATTCTAGATTAGATTGAACTGGAATTTGATGCTTGATACAGATAGAGAACGCCAAAACACTACATTAAAACCAGTACACATAAATCAGCAATAAAAAAGTATACTTAAATGAAAATACTGAGAAAATTTTAGATACCAACGTACTGAAGAAGTAATTACTCCCTTAAATTAGTACTTTAAAGTTGATTTCATAATATACAAGTTCTAACCGAAGAAAAATCAAACAGCTAAAATTAATCCTTGATATATGGCATAAAACATCGTCTTGATTTTCTTCTAGGATCAACTGATAAGTTCTAATGCAACAATTAACTTGAAAGAATTTTAACAGGCAATGGGTCATTGATGTCCTTCTACACTGCTTTATATCACCAGTAAGTACAACAACAGCACAGTGTATGATAGATAGCTTTAAACATTTCTTCTGCTTCTTAACTATAATTAAGATCAATTAAATATCAATCAAAAGGCATATGCGATTCTTTGGTGTGTTATTACAGAACAACGCCTATAAAACCAATAACCATAAAAGGTTTTAACAGAGTAAGGGAAATGCTTTAACACTTAAAACAAAAGTAATCGACACAAAAAAATAACTCAAGTTTTATTAATAATATACTAGAAATAGACTCACCTACATTTTCACAAAAATGTCAGTAATTTCACTCAGATTTGCCCAAACCAGAGGTAGAAAGATAAATCGCTTTCTCTGAAAAGGAAAATGCAAGTACACAGTTATGTTAAACTCTATCAGAAGTAAATGTGATGGTGAAAATTCAACTATAAATAGCTTGACAAGTTTGATGTCCATGAAAAAGGCTGATAATTATATGTCATTAAAATTTCATTTTGTATAATATATCCATACGGAAAAGTAACTTTAGACAGCATGTTTTTGATAAGAAGATAACAATAGGCTCACCTATATCTATGGAAGATCAATAATGCAACTCAAAACGTGTGCTCGACTGAAATTGTAAGTTTTCATCCTACACTTATTTTATAGTATTTCCTTGCATCTGTATCAAATAAGGCGGTAAAACTGTACCTTTTGCTTTCTTCCAGGTCCGCTATGTCATTCAATGTTTGTGTTCTGCAGAACATATCATGCATTTCTGATAAGTCAAGGTCTAGGAATACCATTTTCTAAACGTTCAACAGAATACAAAAAAGTGCATAAACAGTGCTGATCATGTGTTCTTGCTTATGGTATAAATAAGTGTGTATAAAATTAAATTACAAAATAACTGATGGATGATAATCATATCTGTGCGTTTCCAAAACGCGATAAAATACATATTTTTGAAAATGACAAACAATTATGCAATATAAAAGTATAAAAACATTAAATAAAAGAATTATGGATATTACATGTATAATTTAGAAATGAAGGAAGTAGTATGAAACGTGTTTATCCGGAAAAAAGGTCCTTTTATTTACATAACACAATACACATGTTTGTCCCATTGATTCGTCAATTCAAATTCAAACGTTAAATTAGAATTGCGCACTCAAACATGACAAATAAAATTTTCAAATGTAAAGTTTGAGAAGATATTTCAATTGATTAAAGATGAGATATCTTTTCTTTTTCATAATAATAATAATATAAGTTAATATTATACCCTTATATTCATAAGTTGTAATTACACACGTGAGCGTTTCATCGTCAGAGTTCCACAAGGTTCAGATTGTGAAAGCCGATATGAAATTGAAGGAACAGGCGTAATCAATACAACAGAGTGAACTATATTGTAAATTTATCGTCCAAATGCAATAATGAACTAATTACATTGCATCATTCTTATTTATTCATTGTGTCGAAAATATCAATTTTCTAAAACTATTAAGTGGCCAAACAACTTTATGACGTGTTTATGTCAGCGGTTAATTAGTTTGTATCATGTGATTTAACTACAGCAGGTAATGAGGCTGCTTGAAGAGCTTATAAAACGCGACAAATTGTCAGTATTTCATTGTAACGCTAGACGAACTAGTAAACAGACAACACGGACACTGATCGAAGTAAAACTGCTTAAGACAGCTTGAAAACAGACAAACGTAAGTAAACTTTCATACAATTTTTGGTTGTCTTGACAAGTTAAAAGTCGGACAAATGTTAGTGTTGACAGTTAAACTTGTCTTCTTTTCAAATTTTAGCCATTTGAATTAAGTATGTTTGGTTTCTACTCATTTAAAAATGATCATTAGTTTCATAAATACTTTACAGTTATAATTGTATTAACCCATAAGACATTTAGTAATTTTAACTATTTCCTGACCTTTGGTAGCTGTGCACCTTTGTTAGAAACGCAACATGTCCAACTACTTGTCTTTATTTCTCTACTATCAGCTACTTATATTACACTATTTGATTATACAACAGCATTCAATCACTTGAAGTTCCTTCTGAAACAAGTTGATTTCAGCACATCAAAGATCCTTTTATTTATCTAAAATACTATTAAGTGTAAACACAATTCAGAACAATTTAAGATATATTTAAATGTATATTATAACCTTCCAAAGTCATTGCTTTTATGAAAATGCACTCAGTTATCTGAACTAACGACTGTACAATGTCAGTTAAGATATTTGCCTTGCTGGTATAATGATTTTCATTATTTATAGTCAAATTATTACACATACAAATAGCTGTAACTAACCACAAACGCAGTAAACATTTCTAGATGTGCATTGTTTTATTGCGTTAGCTTAAGGACTGATTACACCAAAGCTTACTGAAAATACTGTTCTGCAACTGTGTAAGTAGCTATCATTGATCTTCACAGATTATGAACAAAGTCGCCTGTTACATTGTCAACTATCAACCATCCCGTGATCAAAAGCTTTATACAACTTCGACAAAGCGACTGGAAATCTAATATATGCCTGTTGTTGTTTTTTTTTCTATATTTGCATTTGCATCAAAGGAATGTTACTTATACTATATCGATAGCTTTTACCGTGCCATGACGATAAACACACTTTTTTGAGTTTCATATTGTAATAAAGAATACACAGTTTTTCATACAATACTTTATTTTACAATTTGCTTCAATACTTACGAACATTAAACGTCCAATGTATCGCCTGTCATGTATTTGGGTATGTGTATTATTTTTGGCATTTCTAATTTGTAGTATAATACTTGAGATAATCTATCAAAGTATTTAATACGACGACTACGTATGTCTCGTTATTTGATTAATTTGTTATTGTATGACGGAGAGGAAGTCTGTTCGTTAAAGGTATCTTAAATAAATTATTATTTATGGGTTTTATATCACGATGTTAGAGTTGCAAGAAGATTCAAGGCTGTTGCGTTTCAATTGATGATTCTGAGCATAGTACAGAGAGTCCGAAATGATTTCTTTCCCGTCTCCTTAACTGTGTGAAATATCGGATAATTGAAATCAACTTAAAGAATTTACTATGAAGTTGGATTTGCCTGTATATAAAATGCGCTAAAATGAACAACATCCGAATGCTTTGGTATTTGAAAATAACGCGAATACGTCGGATCACCGTATTTAAATCTTAAAAAGTATAACGAAACTAAGTGTGTTCCGGACGTCAAAATGTTTAAATTTCAACACATGTAACAGGAAGCAGTTTTACGAGATTGTGAAAATATTTGAACTACGTAGATTGGTACATGAAGAAGGTGCTCTAAGAACGGGTATGCAAAAGTCTAGAAAATGTGGGGGAAGTATGAGACATTTTGTAAAACTCTAATGAGATGTACATCTTATTCCTATTTTATCTTTAAATTATATGGTGAAGAATGACATAAATCTATTCCAATACAAAATTCAGATTTTTGTTGAAATGAACTCTCACTAGTTCCAAAACTAGAACTTTTAACGTTACCTACAGTATAATTACGCCGAGGCATTTAGTAATGTTTGGTTTAGTGACGAAACACAATTCCTTTTGCCAAGTCCTGTATGTTAACGGAATATGAGGTTCTGGATCAACGAGCAGCCACACAGAAAGACCATTGTACATAGACAGAAATTAACAGTTTGGTGTGTGATGTCCTCAATTGATTGGTACATAATTATGTGTTTAACAATACACTTATCTCGTCGGTATCTGTCCCAACTACAAAATATGCAGAATGGTTGGTTTATGCAATATGGTGCTACCGCACAGACATTTACTTTGGTATAAGATTTACTGCATACTGTATTCAATGAGAGGATGATATCTCTATGACACACAGAGGTGAAAGTGTGTGGGGTGATTTTGTATGAATCCGTGTTACTACTTCCGTCCTGTAGGGTTATTCGAAGTCGGATGTATACGAAGCCAGTAGATACCATACATTGTTAAGAATTAAAAAGCAAGAAGTGAAAAAAGACAGTTGATTTATGTTTTATGTTTATGTGGAATTTAACGTCGCTTTAACAGTAGTTCAGTCATATCGCAACGTCCAGCTCATTACAGATGGAGAAAGATCCCGGGGTAGCTCTTTGCACTATTTCAGACACAGAGCGTACCCGGGTAGAACCACCGACCTACTGTAAGCCAGTAAATTCTGTCTCTTTGATAACGTTATTGATAACAAAAATGACGTCATATAAAAAATTAAACTTTTTTGAACAAAAAAAAAACTATGTATATCTGGAAGGTATGGAAACATTTACTTCGATTTACTACCACAAAACGTATCATGTTACTCCTCATTTTCTGCATTTTATTGTATTGAAATGTTATGAAGACTTGAAATTGTTAACTTTCTTTTCGGACATTACATTTTGATTTACATAAAACTTAAAGAATCAATATTCTGGTTGGCGTGATCTTCACATGGTTAGCATGTTACAGAAACATAATTTGAAGTAACTTAACGCCTACCCACAGAAAAAGTGTAAATATTAACCAAATAATCATATACAACATAATACAGCCTCTCTTAACGTGGTTAAGTACCATTTTTGATCGAAATTGCTTTAGCATACTTTTATGCACATATTGTAATAGAAGAAACTAATCACCCGACAATTGTGTAAATAATTTTGATGTGCAAAGAATCTTAGCCGCAAATCATAAATACATATGACACTACTTATCAATACCACTCGATTTAAACATGTATCTTTCATTGAATATTATTTTCTGTTTTGATTCAGAGGAGCTATGAGGACAGCCTTATTTTTAGCATTGACACTGACACTGTCCAGTTGTGTAGCGGCTATGTCGCCAAAGCTAGTTGGTGGGGGCAAAAGAGAAATCGTTGGAGGGAAATTGCTAGGGTGGGAGACAGATTTGTCCAGAGCTGGGGCGCTGAAGCGAAGTCCTCATAGAGGTGATCACAAACACCCTTGCTCGGGAGAAGACGACGTAGATGAACACGAAGTTTTGCCGAAGGGCATTCATGGTAGTTCGGAATCGGAAGAGTGCATGCGTGCAATCGGTGAGCTCTAGTCATAAGATGCGGTGGGTTGAGAAGAAAGGGATAAATGGGTTAGAAAACAAGGACATCTTAGTAAAATCGAATATTATTTACTGCAGCTGCCATATAATTATTTGTTAAATTAGAGCGACACACCCATTTCCTATATATTGATGACAGAGGCGATTATAGCCGCTTTTAAGCTTTGAAAAATCAGAGACACATGCATAAGCATCAGTCATCAAACACCGTTGGATGAAGACGACGTAGCTGAACACAACTTTTTGCCGATGGGTTTTCATGATAGTTCGGAATCAGAAAAGTGCATGCAATCGATGAGCTGTAGACATAAGATGCGGTTGGTTGAGAAAGAAAAGATAAATGGGATAGAAAGAACGCTTTAGTAAAATCGAATATTATTTACTGCAACTGCCACATAATCATTTGTCATATTGGAACATCACACCCATTTCCGATATATTTATAATAGAAGCGGTTATAATCGCTTAAATGTTTTGAAAACACGGAGACACATGAATAAGCACCAGTC